>SNQJ01S0075891.1:28535-44437 GCA_010110895.2 Picea sitchensis
AATAAATCGCCATCGTGGGTCCTTGCATGAGGCCCACGTGCCCCCTCCCCCAGGTGTTCATCCCTTTCGAGACTCCTCTTCATGGCTTCGTGTGCACTGGTGCTGGTCTGGTCATGGCTTTGTGCATGGCGGTGGCGCTGAAGAGATGCTAAGTATAGAATCATTGGTATCTTTGGAGGAGTTTCAGCGAGATGGACGCATTTCTCTCATCCTTCCATGCGAATTCAATCATGGTTGATGGCAACTGAATGCCACCCTGCACATTGGTACATTCGAGGTGGGATAATGGTAGAGCAGATGGCTAAGTGCTTGGACATTTCAAGCTGGTTGTTAATGCCTGGTAAATTGGCAGTAACTTCAATCATTTCTAGGGATCCTTCACTACAATCCATTGTCATCGTAGGAACTCGTTCTGTTCCAGAGAAGGTAAATTTCAGTGGTATATCTTTCATTGGAACCCAGGTTGGTCATCATTCTAAAATCCATTGAAGTTGTCTCTTGTTGTTTAGAAATTTGTTGTTTCCTGGTAATTGTGGGTAAAATCAAGATTTTTTTCAGGGATATGTTTCGTTCAATGAAGTATGAGTGATATGGTGCAATTTGCACACTCCTGAGCTTTGGGTTCATCATTTTTCACAAACATATGTTCAAATCTAGAATCCATCTCTCTATTATTGTCTGGAAACTTAGTTGGTGTTCCAGTAAGAGTCCCCTCAGAAGTCAATTCACCGACGAATTTCTTATTGAGACATAATTCTGTTTGTTGGACTCTTGTGTTTTTGTTAATGGGAACAACAGAAATTTCTCTGCATTTCTTTGGGAACAACAAAAATTATGGTCCGGACAATGCATCGGATTTTGAGCTTCCCTGAAGAACTTCTCAGCATTCTTCCCACAGACCCTTACAAGCAGCTGGAATTGGCACGTAGAATTACCTCCATTGCAGTTGGATCTCGGATCTCTAAGTTGGAGGCCGAGGCCTCAAAGTTCAAGGTTAAAATTACCGACAAAGATCGGAGAATTTACGAATTGGAAGAAAAAAATCAACCAGTTAGAAAAGGCTCTCAATGAAACTGACGAACGACTGTCTCACTCACTGGAAGAGCACGCAAAGCTCAATCAAGACAAGAGTGTTTTAGCAACAACTGTCAAGAATCTTAACAGGGACGTGGCAAAGGTGAGGTTTCCTTCATTCATACTAAACAACGAGGTCATCCTTTCTGAAACTGCAGATTAATAAAGATAAATAGTTGAATAGGATTTGCACTTAATAATGGATTTTCTGAAGTAGATTACAAAATATCCACAGTCCTAGATAAAAAGTTGAATAGGATTTGTCGTTCATTCTATTAAGTAGCATAACTTTTGACTGTTTTAGTTAAGTTACCCAGTTCCTAATGTACCTTAAGACCTACTTTAGGAATCCTCACTTGACTATTTTCATGAAAATTTATTATGGTTCAATGTTACTCTTCCGTTATGGCATCAGGCTATTCAAGAACCAATTTGGTCCTTCATGCATGGTCTTTATGTCATTGGAATCTCAAATTCAAAATTCAGGCAACCCATCATAACTAATGATTTCAGACCTGTTGGTGTAAGTTGGCAATTTAGCCTTTTTATGCACGTATTCTCTACAGGTTTCTTTTGCAGCGGCGTATGAACGTAAGTTTGAAAATGGGGAATGAAAAAGAGATGCCCATGGATGCCAAGATAGTGAAAATGATCCTGAAATCAATGGGAGTGCAACAGTACGAGCCCAGAGTCGTACACTAGTTTCTAGAACTTTGTCACAGATATGTAGTAGACGTCCTTTCTGACGCCCAACTCTATTCTGAACACGCTAGCAAACCCACGATTGATACCGATGATCTCAAGCTTGCCATCCATCCCAAAGTTAACTTCTCCTTTTCGCAGCCTCCACCTTGAGAGGTGAATAAATCATTCAGTCTTTAACATGCCCAAGCTTTCTCACATTTGAAGATTTCATTTTTAGTTTAGGGCCGAAATTTTCATCTGAAACCCCAAACCGTTATTTTCTTTCTTTAAATCAAACTCCCAACCAGACATAAGTAAAAAACAACTGTAACAAATGCCAATGTAAACATTCAAATCATCTATTTGTCAAAGGACAGACAATAATGGGCAATAAAAGCACTCGTACGGATTGGAGCCGAGATAAAGAAAATTGGATCAAATTAAAATGCCATGGTGCAACAAGAGGTAACACTGGATGAGTACGAACTGGAGGGGTGCTTAGAGATTATAAGGAAAAGGACTGTAGGGACATACTTTAGTTTCAGGGGGAGGTACAATTAATCATGCTTAAATCATGGTCCCCATAGAAGGAATTAAACTTTGTCTCAATCAGGTAATCCAGAACATTCAAATAGAAGGCGACTCCAGTTTAATCATAGATATCTTTCTAAACAAAGAAAAAGAGGGAACATGGTCTGTAACAACCCTAGTTGTATTCATATTTCACTTGTTTTACTTTGGTAAATTTGTTTTTACATTTTCAATTCGTATTGTTTATATATATTTAGATTTGTTTATATATAATAAAAATAATAGTGCTTTTCATTTGTAGGTTAGGCGGACCTGGAGTTGGAGCTAGGAATTTGTCCCTTAAAGCTTTAGATTGTGAACAAGGCCCCCGTGCCCAAAATCCCCAGCAAACCGGTGCCCCCTATACTAATCCTTTCCGATTAGAGAACTCAAACTCTCCTCTGTGCAAATCCAAGAGAACCCTCCAAAATAAAAATTCCCATAGAATGATGATTCGTGCCTTCGTAAACCTCCTCTCCTCATATCCCTCCTTCACCGCCCTTTCACCTCATTTATTTCCTTATCCCTGCATTCATTCCCTTATCCACATAGTTAATGCCCCTTATCCCATTATTCATTATTTTATCCTTTCATATTTATTATCATATCTTATCTTATCCTTATATTTAATGTCCTATCCCTTCTCGAATATGTAAGTCTTTAAAAAATTAAACTTATTAACCCCCTTTAATTATTTACTCAATTAATTAATCCTTGACAGACATGTACAAGTAATTAATAATAATTAATTAGTTAATGTTATTTAAGAAATAATTATTGTTTAGCTAACTTCTAGGACAGTTAGATTATTAAATTAATTATAATTAATAATCTTATACATCTATTTAAGCAGGGTCGTTACAGTCAATGAGACGCTAGTGGATGACAACAAGGGAAGACACAAGCCCAAACACGACTTTGTCAATAACCCAACCCTTTTATCAAGTCTAAACTGGTCAATATTTATCGTCTAAAGAAGCGTTAAATACATATCTAAATTAACCAGTCTAAATACAACTAGTCAGTGATTTATAACCTATCTTAACATCAAATACAACTTTAAATTAGAGAGTCCAATTTTTCGAATTAACAATAACTATATATCGAATTAACTTAATCTGATATCCAAATTAGCAAGTCTGGATGACTACTAGTCAATAATGTGGAAGGCTAAATAAACCTCAAGTGCAATCTAATTCGCAAGTCTAAATGTCCATTTAGACAACAATCACAATTTAATCTATCATTAATACAATCTAACTGAGCAATTAACTATTGAATATTGCATTAACGACAAGACCAATTGTACATTACAAGCTATAAATGCCAAATAATTCAATGAGATTTACTAACATATGCATTCCATGATATTTCATGCCCAATTCGTCTAAAGAGATTTAATTGTTGTATGCCTTATCAAATTTAATGTCATTCAGAGCCATTCAGTGCACTTAAAGCTATTGTTAGAGTATATCCTACAACCATAGTTATCATTGCTAGTTATAATAGAGGGAAGTTGTCCAGAACCATAATGACAATTAGTATTTTGTTGTCAGGAAAAAGAAAAGAAAACTCAGGGGTAAGGATGCCAAAGGAAAAAGTTAGTTGTATAAAATTGTTGTCATTTCCAGGTTAAAAGACGTAGTCAAAATTTAAGGAAAACTCATGTTCAATCCTGTAGCAAAACAAATCCAACATTTAAGGCAAACTCATGGTCATTCCAGCAACAAAACGCATCCAACATTTAAGGAAAACTCATGGTCATTCCAGCAACAAA
Organism: Picea sitchensis; assembly: GCA_010110895.2. Lineage (NCBI taxonomy): Eukaryota > Viridiplantae > Streptophyta > Pinopsida > Pinales > Pinaceae > Picea > Picea sitchensis. The sequence continues at coordinate 32,641 of SNQJ01S0075891.1, forward strand.
ACGCAATCAACATTTAATGGCAAATCGTGTTCTTTAAAGCAGCAACACAGTCATCTTTAATGGAAATTCATGGTAAGTAATAGGAGTTATTTTATTCTCTGCACTCAATTAATTTTGTGGTAATTACTAGAGCAGTTATAATTTTGTAATTTCAGTGATGAAAACGTTGTGAGTTCAGTGATCAAACATTGTAGACTCAGCGATAAAATGATGAATTCAGTGATAAAAACAAACGTTGTAAACTCGGTGATGAAAACACTATAATTCTAGTGATAAATACATAGTAGTTTCAGTGGCAATCAAGCTTTAATCAGTGATAAGGATGCCTTGAATTCAGTGATAAAAACAAGCCGATGTAGGCTGAGAAACGCTCATAAATTCAGTCAATTTCACAGAGAATTTAAAAACAGAGGAGGTAATTAATGGGAAGAAATGGTATCAGTTTTCTCAGTGGAGAAGGCATGGTCACTTGTTGGGATTAAATCCGATTTGAAGAGGTTAATAAGCTTCGGATGGCGGCCTTAATCAAACAGAAAAATTGCCAGGAGATGGGCAACAATTGATGCCCAAAAAAAAACAAATCGTTGGCACTACAGTGAAGCATTCATAGTGGAAAAGGTGTCAAAGCAAGGTCATGGTTACAATCGCAGACTATAAATTCACTGAGATATAAATTTGCTGAGTTTAAACATTCCATAAATTATCAAGGTTAACCATTCAAATAATTAAATTCACTGAGTTACGTCCTTATCAAACTGTCATCTAAGACCAGAAGTAAAGTTCATTTTAATCAATTATACATTCACTATCAAAACAAAAAGCATGTAGTGGTCGAGTTCCTGGTAATATAAACAAGCTCACCAGAATTAAAAAGAAATTAGCTGGGTAAACATTTTCCCACAATTCAACGAAAGGCAGCTGCGGAGGTGGTCATCGCCAGGAAAACAAACAAATAGCAGTCTTAATCAAGCGACGAATGCAATCTTAACTAGAGGTGAAAAAAAAATGCAGTCTCAATCGTCTTCAAAGTAGAGTGTGGAGATAAATAAACCAATGAATCTCCGGCAAGAAACAAACGTAGAGTAAAAAAAAAACTTTGCCATCAATCAATAAATTGCAAGGTTAATTAATCGAATCAAGGCACAAGACAACAAACTACCTGGAACAACCTACAGGTCTAGACAATTGGGCAGAAACATTTGTCTTTCATCATCCACGCACATAAAAGTAGGGCGTTGAGATCCATAGGTCTATTAACACCGATGTGATGACCGTAGATCAGGCTCTTGGTTGACTGCTCAAGAGTGGACTAATGAGTTAGGGATGAAGGAAAAAACAAAACACAATCATCACAAGCAACAAACCATAGGACGATCAAAATAGCCAGGGATCGAAGGCCATGGGAAGAAATCAACATCGAGCCAAGGCTATGGGGGAAATTTCAGTCATCAACTAAATGCAAAGACAATCATTTTCCTTACACAATTAAATGTACAGGACTAAAAGCATAAATCATACTAACAATCTACTATGCAGAAATAAAGGAAGTGTATCATTTCCCAATCGCCCACTTTGAGTTGATGTCCCGTGCGATTTGTGCAACTCCCACTTGTCAATCAATGATAGTTCACCGGTACCTCTCAGCCAACTCTAGGGGTACTCTTCTTCCCCCTTAGACCCTCGAACTGCAAAGGGGCCACACATAGTAACCATAGAATCAGCTAGTCCCTAGCTCGCCTCGCAAGGCCAAGTTACCACTCCTCATCGAGGTGGTTATCCCAACTCCCACAAGCTAAGTCAGTCAAGTATAAATTTTTGCAGCGTAACATTATGCAAATAGAAGAGATCCATCACCCTTCTCCTCCCTCCATTATATAGAGTTTCAAAGTCCCATTTAATTTAATGTTTAATAATTTAAATCATAAAAATCCTCCTCATATATGTTTTACACATCCCCTTCATTCCTCCATAAACTAATTTCATTAATTAATTAATTACCCCTATTTCCCCCACTCACCTAAAGGCACTCCTAGAATCACTCCTAAGTGTTCCCATATCCCCTCACAAGTTTTAATGACTTTCCCCCTTATTAATTTACTAGTTGAGTTTAAATTAGAAAGTTCTTAAATGCTAGATACCTTACTAAGTTAGACTATCTACTTTTTCCTTGTGTTTCCCCTTTAATTTTATGTTTCCCACTTTTTCCTAGTTTGCTAATTATTTTAGATTTCCCTCTTTCCCTTTTTTATTTAAATTCAAAAAGGCATGTGCAAAAACTTACCCTTTTTCCCTTTTTCTTTTTAATGAATAAATTTTTAATTAGCATAATATAGTAAAACAATTATTTCCCCTTTTTAAATTTTATCCCAAAATATTTTTATAAATCAATTTAATTGATTACCCCCTTCTTTTCACAAGACTAATGAATATTATCATTATTAATTATATATATTTTAAATAAATAGATAAATTTTTTATCATAAGTATAAGTTAGACCTAGACTTGATTTTCCTAGGCTGGGTGACATTTTATTAGGGGAAAAGTTTTAAATCTTCCTTAACACATTATTCGTCCTAAATCCATCTAGATTTATACAATTATTAAATAACCACACGACATGCCCTTCAGGATGCACCAGGTGCTCCAAGGGTGCCACTCACCTCTTTCTATTTCTCTTGTGCGACGTGTCCTTCAAGACAAACTACGTGCTCCAAGGGTGCCACTCGCCTCTTTCCATTTTTGTTGCACGATGTACTCTTCAGGATGAGCCATGTGCTCCAAGGGTGCCACTCACCTCTTGTCTGACTTGGTAGGCATAAAAACCCCTTGGAGTCAATAATTTGCCAAGAGATCTTGTGGGAGACTAAGGGCCTCTAAGGAATAAGGCCCCTGCCTTATTGCATGCCCCTTAGAATCATCGTGAGCGACTGTCATTATCGGCCCTCACGACATCGTGGGTATTCTCTAACTAGGTAATCGTTAACCTACAGTTCGAGCAATGGGGGGAGTGCTAGTAGGTTGTGGCAGGGATGCTATCCACACCTCTCCTTCAACATCTATGGTAGTCATGCGTGAGCCCTTTACTCCACATGTGAGTCTAGTCGAAAAGCTATCGTCAACCTGCATCATCAACGAATCATGTCATAAATATATCCATATCATATAATTTAATCAAATGCACTAATATCACATATAAAACAATCAAACCCCAATGGTTCACTCCTCGACTCGATCTAGAGTCCAAGGGGTTCCATCGATGCCTATGCATCCTCGAGGTCCAAAATCCTGCACACTCTGGAAACTAGAGTCAGTAGCACCCGTCTATGTCAATGTAGCATAATAGCATGTCATCAATTCAAAATGCCTCGTAATCATAATCAAATTCCCAAAAGAATAATAAGCTAGATCACTTGCGAGCAGGTGTCCTCAAAGAATAAGTTTGTTCAGTGCGTGCAAGAGCAGGATGTTACATACACCCCCTCTTGGTCTAAACTACATCCCAAAGTTTCACAGTGTATAAGTGTCGATGCAATGTGTATCACAGTATCATAAGTCTATCTATCAAACAAAAATGGAAACTGTTGGCGCATATCATATGCGTCCTCCCAGGTTGTCGAGTGTGGACTATAGTTGTCCCACTAGACCTTGACCTTCTCTATTGTTCGACATTGTAGTTGTTGAATGCGATGATCCAAGATGCAGATTGGCTCAGCTATGAGCCCCCCCTCATCTGATACCTACACGGAACTCATGTCAATAACATGTGTAGAATCACTAATATAATGTCTCAAAACAGATACATGAAAAACATCATGCATACGCCTCAAGGAATCATGCAAGGCTAGTTGATAGGCCATGGGCCCCTTTCTTTCCACAATCTCGAAAGGTCCTATGAACCTAGGAGACAGTTTAGCTCCCTTTCCAAACTTGATTGAACTCTTATGCGGTTTTACCCACAAGAAGACTCGATCTCCAACCTCGTAACTACGATTGACACGATGCGCATCGACATAACTCTTATGTCGATCCTGCGCTTCTTTAATCCTTTGTATCATTGTTTTCATTTTCTCTTCCATTTATTAGATCACTTCTGGTCCCACCATGACCCTATCCTCAAGTCGATCCCAATTCAAAGGCATCCGACACGGTCTCCCGTAAAGAAACGCGAAAGGCGCCATATTAATGGTGCTTTGGTAACTATTGTTATAAGTGAATTCTACCAGTGGAAAGAATCCTTCCCAACACTTTTGTTGGTCCATCATCTACATGCACAACATGTCCTCCAAGGTCTGGTTTGATCATTTGGCCTTCCCGTCAATCTCTGGGTGATACGCAGAACTGAAGTTAATTTGGGTTCCCAAGGCCTCTTGGAAACTCATCCAAAATTGTCCAGTAAACAACGATCCTCGATCGGATATAATCCTCTTAGGCCCACCATGCAACCTCACAATCCCACTGATGAAAACTCTAGCTATGTTAGGTTCCTAATACGTCGTACGCACAGGAATAAAGTGAGCACTCTTCATCAGAGTGTCTACTACGATGAAAATCGAGTCGTGTCTCCTTGTCATTAGTGGCAATCCAAAAATAAAATCCATCAAAATAACCTCCCATTTTGATTCCATAATAGCATGTTGTTGTAGTAATCCTGCTGGATGTCTGTGTTCATCCTTTACCTACTGACATTCTAGGAATCTAGCCACACATTTTACTATGTTTTCCTTCATTCCCTTCCATAAGAATAAGGGTTTAAGGTTTTCCCTCATCTTTGTGACTCCCGGATGAACCATGTATACTGCTCTATGAGCCTCGCTTAGGATCAAGCTCCTCAACCCGTCATTCAGTGGCACGTAAATCTGATTTTTAAACCTCAATAATCCATCGTCGTCAAACGTAAATCCTTCAAATATTGTTACCATCATTGTGTTTTGTTAGATAAAACCCTCGACCTCTTTGTACCAGTCATCGTCATGCTGTAATGTTAGAATATTTTCACGTAGATTTGTCTAAAGAGGCATCACCGAAAATATGCGTGGTATCCGACTCAATGCATCTGCCACTCGGTTCACTGTTCCTTTTATGTAAGTAATCTCGAAGTCCTACTCGCTAAGCAATTCCGACCAACGTCGTTTTCACATGTTCATATCGCCTTGCGTAAAGATGTGTTGTAGTCCACAGTGGTCCATCTTTAGTTCAAATTTTCATCCAACAAGGTAGTGTCTCCAAACCTTCAAGGCCTATACAATGGATAACAACTCCAAATCATGCATTGTATAGTTTTCCTCATGCATTCTCAGTTTCCTCGAGATGTAAGCGATCACTCAATCGTCTTGCATCAGGAATTTGCCTAAGCCTTCCTTGGATGCGTTAGTGCATACCAAGAAGTCCGCGTCCATGTTAGGGAACATTAGTATCGGTGTTGTTGTCAATAAATCCTTGAGCCTCTGAAATGCTTCCACGCATTTCTCAGTCCAAACAAAATTCTTGTTCTTCTTCTGCAATTCCATGATCGGATTTTCTATCTTCGAACATCCCTCAACAAACCGTCAATACTATCCTGCTAATCCCATGAAGCTATGCACTTTCGAGACATTCATCGGTGTAGGCCATTCCATAATAGCCTCTAACTTTGATGGATCCATGGCGATACCTTCGTCGCAGATGACATTCCCTAAGTAACGAATCCTCGATTGATAGAACGAGCATTTGGAAAACTTCCCAAACAATTTATGCTCTTGTAGACATTGTAGTACCAAGCACAAGTTCTTGTCACGCTCCTCCATCGTTTGAGAGTAAATTAAAATATCATCAATGAATACTTGGACAAACTTGTCCAAGTACTCGCAGAACACCCCATTCATCAAACTCATAAAAACCCCTGGGGCGTTTGTCAATCCAAACGGTAAAACAATAAACTTGTAATGTCTAAACCTCATCTTAAAGACAGTCTTAGGGACATCATCCTCCTTGATCTGTAACTGGTGATACCGTGATTGAAAATGTATCTTTGAGAACACCGTCGCACCCTTCATCTGATCAAACAGATCATCTATCCTCGACAACTGATACTGATTCTTGATTGTTGCCTTTTTGAACTGACAGTAATCAATGCAGAGCCTCCACAAACATCCTTCTTTGGTATAAAAATAACAGGTGCACCCCATGGTGAAACACTTGGATGTATAAGTCCTAGGTCCAACAATTATTTCAGCTACATTCTCAACTCTTGTAACTCCGGGGTCGACATCCGATAAGGCATTCTCGCTATCGGTTCAGTCCCCAGTTTTAGGTCTATAGTAATTTCCAATTCCCTCTCCGGAAAAATTCCAGGTAACTCCTCTAGGAATATATCCGTAAACTCTCTCACCATAGGAAGGTGTTATAGACCTTCCGCTACTCCCTTATCGTTTAACGCAAGGATCACATAAATCTTACATCCCTTGCGCATGCTCTTCTATAGCTGCAAGGAAGAGATGAACATCAGGGACACTCCTTGGTTCCGTCCTACAATCACATGTCTCTATCCCTCATCATCGACCAAGCTCAACCGTTTCATCTTACAGTTCAATATCACCTCATGCGATTCCAACCAGTCCATACCGATCACGACGTCATAAGATTCTAAGATCACGATGTATAGATCGGACCTGATGACAAACTCTCCCAGGTTAGGGGTACAACCCGTAACCTTTCCTCCAAACTTCTGTTTGGCTCCCTAAGCCATCTCTACGAAGCTAAACTCATCCTGTTCGACTGCCTTTACCTTAATCCTTTTTGGCGCTGCACCAAAAATAAAAATCTTGGTAGCACCATGATCTATCAAAATACTAAGGGTCTAGTCAGTGATGGTGCCTGACGTCTCGAGCACAATCGACTGGTTCTCTTCCTGGCGGTTATTTACCACTGCATGAATCCGACGGGCCTTGCCCATATCTCCCACGATAGTGGGTTCAGCTGATCCAGATGCTCTAGTCCTCTCCACAGGGAAATCGTGCTGGTAGTGTGGCTCCCCACACGTCCAACACCCCTTCTTCAGTCCAGTACTCCTGGTACCCAAAGTAGAAGACGACGGCCCACCGGCCTAGAATCCTTTTTTGTTCTACTAAATAGACCTAAACTATTGTTGCTGCAGTCGACATTGTTGTTGATGTTGTGGTCCCTGATAAGGTGTCCGCTGCTGAGATATCGGTCGCCGAGGTGTAGTGAAAGTGGATCCCCTCTAGAAGCCACAATATCCTGGCGTATGTCTAGCTGGTTTCTGATGATGTTGTGCACCATATGACACCTTCCCTGCTGGTCTCGCTAAATTCCTTCTCTGAACCTCGCTGATAAGATCCTCCTCTGCTATGAGCGCCTTCTAGACAACATCATGCAAGGTTTGAGGCATCAAAATCCTAACCTTTTCACGTATGCTGCCATTAAGGCCGAACATGAACCCATTGACCTTAAGTTTCTTAGTGTTAATATGCGAAGCATACCAGAACAACTCCCTAAAATGGGCCTTGTACTCAGGCACCATATGACCGCCCTATTGTAAGGCATTGAACTCATTGATCTGACTCTCAATGAATTCCTTTGATAGGTACCTCTCTCATAACCGTTCCTCGAATAATTCCCATGACATGTCTTCGATGACCATGTTCAGTTGTGGCAGGAGCATCTTCCACCATAGAAGAGTGCTCCACTTCAGTGTAAATACCATAATGTGAACCTGCATGTTGGAGTTATAGTCGTGAAGTGCAAAGCACATTACAATATTCTCCAACCATGCCTCGGCGGCTATGTCGTCCAGGGCACCAAAGAACTGGAGAAATTTTACCTTCTTGAGTTCATGGTGAATGTTATTAGTACCAACCGAAGTGCGTGGTGGACCCTCAGGGGGTGAGGATGCCTTGGCCTCATCTCTATCCAAACGGTTGATTAGTTCCTCATACCTCCACTGAAAAGACGTCATAAACCCAATCATGCCACCCACTGCTATCTACTCCGGCCCGACTACATGTTTGTTTCCCTAGGGGTTGGACCCCTCAGGCGTGGATGCTACTGGAGGTGTCATGCCTCCTCCCCTAACACCCCATAGTCTACCTCAGTGGCGTCCTCTAACCATGATTACCTACACAAATAAAATTCAACTCAATTAGCAACATTATAATTAAATCACAACAACGAAAGTCGTAGTGATCCCAAGTCGTGGGTTGAACCTCGCTCTGATACCACATGTAACATCCTCAACCGTTATGACTACAAGCAAAGCAGTAGTGAAAATTATTATTTTTTTTAGGGAAGAAAGCAAAGACGACAATATTTTAACCATCCACTAATGATAAATGCAAGAACACATTCCAGGCAACAAGAAACTATGGCTCCACTCATTGGCACAGGGGAAACTGGGCGAACATGAGTAGGAAAACAAGGGGGAATGAATACCCACCCAATGCAAACAAGACATGCCTACAAGATGAGAGACAAGATCCACATCTCGACGCAATGACCTTGACGACCAATGACTAGAACGTCAAGGTGCGTGAACCAAAGGTATGAAGCGTAACAACTTAAGTGCTAACAACAACTCACATCGGCCAACAACAACCACATGGAAGGCACAGACTTCAGCCAAGTCATCCTTTGCCTCTATACCTTAGGGCATGCAATGATCCCCTCATCAGGAATCATGTCGTCCCCAGGTGATAGACGTGTTAAAAACCTTGGTACAACACATCCTATCTGGACCAAGGACTCTAGATAAATCTAACATGCTAGGGGCCGAGTACCGATAAGAAAACGATGCCCAACCCCAATCAACATGTCGACGAGACGCTAGTGGATGACAACAAGGGAAGACACAGGCCCAGACACGACTTTGTTTATCAAGTCTAAACTGGTCAATATTTACCGTCTAAAGAAGCATTAAATACATATCTAAATTAACCAGTCTAAATACAACTAGTCAGTGATTTAAAACCTATCTTAACATGAAAATACAACTTTAAATTAGAGAGTCCTATTTTCTGAATTAACAATAACTATATATCGAATTAACTGAATCTCATATCCAAATTAGCAAGTCTAGATGACTACTAGTCAATAATGTGCAAGGCTAAATAAACCTCAAGTGCAATCTAATTCGCAAGTCTAAATGCCAATTTAGACAACAATCACAATTCAATCTATCATCAATACAATCTAACTCAACAATTAACAATTGAATATCACATTAACGACAAGACCAACTGTACATTACAAGCTATAAATTCCAAATAATTCAATGAGATTTACTTCCATATGCATTCGATGAGATTTCATGCCCAATTCATCTAAAGAGATTTAATTGCTATATGCCTGATTAAATTTAATGTCATTCAGAGCCATTCAGTGCACTTAAAGCTATTGTTAGACTATATCCTACAACCATAATTATCATTGCTAGTTATAATAGAGGGAAGTTGTCGAGAACCATAATGACAATTAGTATTTTGCTGTCGGGAAAAAGAAAATAAAACTCAGGGGTAAGGACACCGAAGAAAAAAGTTAGTTGTCTAAAATTGTTGTCATTTCCAGGTTAAAAGATGCAGTCAACATTTAAGGCAAACTCGTGGTCAATCTAGTAGAAAAACACAACCAACATTTAAGGAAAACTCGTTGTCATTCCCGCAGTGAAACACAACCAACATTTAAGGCAAATTTGTGGTCATTCTAGCAGCAAAACACAGTCAACATTTAATGGCAAATTGTGGTCTTTAAAGAACAACACAATCATCTTTAATGGAAATTTGTGGTAATTAACATGAGTTATTTTATTTGCTGCACTAAGTTAATTTTGTGGTAATTACTGGAGAAGTTATAATGTTGTAATTTCAGTGATGAAAACATTGTGAGTTCAGTGATCAAATGATGTAGACTCAGTGATAAAACGTTGAATTTAGTGATAAAAAAAAACGTTGTAAACCCAATGATGAAAACGCTATAATTCCAATGATAAATACATAGTAGTTTCAGTGGAAAACCGATTGTAATCAGTGATAAAGATGCCTTAAATTCAGTGATAAAAACACACCGATGTAGGATGCAAAATGTTGGTAAATTCAGTCAATTTCACAGAGAATTTAAAAACAGAGGAGGTAATTTGTTGGAAGAAATGGTCATGGTTTTCTCAATGGAGAAGGCCTCGTCACTTGTTGGGATTAAATCCGATTTGAAGAGGTTAATAAGCTTCGGATGATGGCCTTAATCAAGCAGAAAAATTGCCAGGAGACGGAAAACGATTGATGCCGAAAAAGAAAAAAATTGTTGGCACTACAATGAAGAATTCCTAGTGGTAAAGGTGTCACAGCAAGGTCATGGTTACAATCACAAACTATAAATTCACTAAGTTTAAACATTCCAGAAATTACTGAGGTTAACCATTCAAATAATTTAAATCGTTGAGTTACATCCTTATAAAAATGCCATCTAAGACCAGAAGTAAATTTCATCTTAATCAATTATACATTGGCTGTCAAAACGAAAAGCATGTAGTGGTCGAGTGCCTGGCAATCTAAACAAGCTGACCAGAATTAAAAAGAAATTAGCTGGGCAAAATTTGTCCCACAATTCAATGAAAGGCAATCAAGGAGGTGGCAATTGCCAGGAAAACAAACGAATAGAAGTCTTAATCAAGTGACAAATGCAATCTTAATTAGAGGTGAAAAAAAAATGCAGTCTTAATCATCTTCAAAGTAGAGTGCAGAGATAAATAAACCAGTGAATCTTCGACAAGATACAAATGCAGAGTAATAAAAAAACTTTGCCATCAATAAATAAATTGCAGGGTTAATTAATCGCATCAAGGTGCAAGACAACATACTATCTGGAACAACCAACAGGGCTAGACGACTGGGAAGAAACATTTATCTCTCATTATCCACGCATAGAAAAGAAGGGCATTGAGATCCATAGGTCTATTAACACCGAAGTGACGACCGTAGATTAGGATCCTTACCGACTTCTCAGGCATGGACTGATGAGTGAGGGACGAAGGCAAAAATAAAGCGCAATCATCACAAGAAAAAAACCATAGGACGGTCAAGATAGTCAGGGATCGAAGGCCATGGGAAACAATCAACATCGAGACAAGGCTATGGGGGAAATTTCATTCATCAACTAAATGCAAAGACAATCATTTTCCTTACACAATTAAACATACAGGACTAAAACAATAAATCATACTAATAATCTACCATACAGAAATAAAAGAAGCGTATCGTTTCCCAATCGCCTGATCTAAGTTGATGTCCTACACGCTTCATGCAACTCCCTCTTTCTGACCAATGAGACTTCATCGGTACTTCCCATCCAACACTAGGGGTACTCTTCTTCCCCCTTATCCCCTCGAGCCGCAAAGGGGCCATGCACACTAACCATAGAATCAACTAGCTCCCAGCTCACCTCGCAAGGCCGAGCTACCACTCATCACCGAGCTAGGTATCCCAACTCCCACAAGCTAAGTTAGTCAAGTATAAATTTCTGCAGCGCAACGTTACACAAACAGAAAAGATCCATCATCCTTATCCTCCCTCCATTATATAGAGTTTCAAAGTCTCTTACTTTCCCAAAATCCAATTTAATTTAATGTTTAATAATTTAAATAAAAAAAATCCTCCCCGTACATGTGTCACCCATCCCCTTCATTCCTCCATAAACTAATTTCATTCATTAATTAATTACCCCTATTTCCCTCACTCACCTAAAGACACTCCTAGAATCGCTCCTAGGTGTCCCCATATCCCCTTACAAGTTTTAATGACTTTCCCCCTTATTA
>SNQJ01S0075892.1:10362-46997 GCA_010110895.2 Picea sitchensis
CTAATAATGTAGTTTTTCGTTTTCCATATATATATATATATATATATATATATATATATATAAACAATTACAAAATTCAAACAAAGTAGAAACAAACTATAATTACAAAATCTACACAAAATAGACTAAGTCACTATGAATATTAATAGACCAATGTTAAATGAATATTATATAAAACCAATATAATGGCAATGGAGTCAAATACCATCCTATATTTTTTAATCCAAGGAAATAATTGTATGTTAATTATTAATTATGTGTTATGATCTTAACTTAGGTGGCATAAGAAAAATTCATTAATTTTATCTTTCTTTTACATAATTATTATATTTTTCATAAATAATTTAACATACAACTTTATAATTTTAGTAATTAATGTTAATTTTTTATGTAAGACATCTCCTTTCAATTTTATTGAGAGAACACTTATAAAACAATTACAAAAAACATAATATATATGTGTGATTGTGATAGTATTTTAGTGTATATTTTCTATTTATTGTGTATTGGCATCATAATTACTATTAAGAACTTAGAATATTTATTATTAATTTAAATACTAGTCTAGATTTATTGTAAATTTTACTAAGAATTAAGAGGGATCAAATTTATTAACCCATAATTTTTTAATCATTTAATTCCATGATATATGTTAATGCCTTCATATTACATAAAAAAAATTACACCTTAAGAGATTTCATGTCTTTGGTGTTTGATAGATATCTAGGCTCGTTTAATTTATGTCTATAAACACAAATAAATATTATAGAGATAACAAAAATAATTGAACATGGGTAGGAAAATAACAATCATTCCTCCTTACCACCTAAGCCAAACCCAATTACCAAAATAATTACTTAATCTTCACTCTATTTTATAATAATAGTTTACTAAAATTTAATATTTTTAAAATAAAATTATATTTTTTTTTGTATGTTTTTTTTTTTAAGTAAAAAAGGGGTCAGAGCCTATTGCATTAACTTTTCAAAAAACATATACACCTAGACTGCCAACTATCCCTGCGGATTAATGAAAATTGGGACAACCAACCTCCTATACAATTGGTGGGAGAAAAACGGGATGCCATGTGTCTTTTCCGAGGGAAACAAAGACATATGGAAACCCTCACTGTCAGAATACTTCCTTAGTCTTTGAATTACAACAAAATGAAACTTAAACAAATATAGAGCCCTGGCTCTAAGTAAAACAGAAATTCTAACCATAGCCATTAACTGTAACGATTACCCGGTGGTTGATGCGTCGTCCATGTCAGCATCTCCTTTCTTCTCTCCTTCCCTGGTTGGTAGCACGAAGGGCTGTGCACACATTGGGCACCGCTGTCCTGGAGGCATGTTGGAGTAGGCGTCATAGAGCATGTCGATGCGTTGGATGATTAGCATGGCACAATGGATTTGGTGCTCCACCAGGCTCCTCAATTTGAACATCAGCTCCAGGTGCTCCGGGTGGAAGAATGGTGATTGGACATGCCATTCTTATTACATGATGGATAGGGGATGTGGCATAGGATCCGTGCCACCCTCCCTCTCCAAGATATTTTCTGATAGTGCACCTTCTGGTCGAGTTTCCTCTACCTCTACTTTCTTGGTCCTTTCCTTCGTTCCCATTACCTCATCAATATTTTGTGACGAATTATGTCTTTGTTGAGAAATCCGGTCACCCGTGCCCATGGAGAATTCCTTTTCACTTGCAATCACCTTCACGTCCATATCTTCTGGAAACTCTTCTATGATATAACAAGTAGGGGGTTCCTCCAATTGGGTGACCCCTCTGTGGCAGCTATGGAGTTTCTCTGTAGCCTGCATGATGGTTTCCCCTGGAAAGCAAGTTGGCGGGTTCCAATTGTCTGGAACTGTAAAGAGGAGGTGTTTCGGAGGAGCTTGAATGGGTTCCTCCATAAAATATTCTTCCACATAGGCCATGGGAGTTGTTCTGGGCTTCCTGGCTTTATGGATGAGCTGCATTCGAGCCATGGACAACGCTCATTCAAATCTCTGTTGTCTCCTCCGGTGAGCATCAAAAGCATACTAGGTAGTGCCCCTGCGAGGCTTACCTCTTTTCCTCGGCATGTAAATGAGCCCAACAGTGATCAGAGCGACGATGAGGCTGCAATAGCCACACCAGAGCTCGGAGATAACCAGCTTTTGCAACTCAAACTCAAAATGAGTTCTTCCCCAACCCAAATTGTAGATATTCATGAGGATGGATGTGACAGGATCGACCATTAAGGTTGGCTTCATAGTGTGATGTGCATCCGTCCTCTTCACTTGTGTGGGAGGATTCGGCCCATCAGCTCGACTACTCAGGATTTCTCCCATCCTTAACGGTGAGGGGATGGGAGCCGATGGCCTATATTTAAGACCCAGCCTGGCTCTATACCATGTGGCTCCGTTGTGCTAGGTGTCACCCCATCCGGGGTTATTTTAATCTAATTATTAAGGATTTTCAGCAGGTCTGGGTGCCACATATCATAAGAAGGAATGGCTCTAGGACCACTCCCACTTTCCTAGATGCTCCATGATGGGCTAGTTAATGAGTTTGTGAGATGATTTTCACCTTGAACTATGAATGTATGGACATGTATAGAGTACAATTGTTTATTTTAATATAACTACAAGAAATGACATGGTTGGGAAGAGTTTCCAAAATCGTTCAAGGGTGAGAAAGCTATCTCAAGGTGTGGAATCTATAGTTTGCATTGATACTAGTTTATTAGTATATCAAAAAAAATTCATTGGCCATCTTTTTTGTGGGTATTTTTGTTGTTTGACCATACATATTGAATGGGTATAATGGTTAAGAACATGTGTTTCTTCCTAAGAGTTCACAAGTTCAAATCCAGAGGGGGTTATGGTATGTATACCTCCGTAGATTTTACAAGTCAAATCGATAGGACCTTAAAAATAGATTATTATTATTATCATTATTGCTAGAATTTTGAGTCTAAATTGAAAAATATTTGATTCCATTTGGCGGGGATACCAAATTGCATGGTTATGGTTACTAGTCTCATTTTTGTATTCATCTCCTACCTTTTTCTATCTTAACTTAGGACCCAACTTGTGGGGTGCTATCCTACTTGTTCTCTAAATAGTCATAGCCTCTAACATTTTAGACCCCTATTCCTCCTACTCATTGAAAGTATCATAAACCATTTCCTAATGTACCTCTATTATCAACATAGATTGTGGGACGTGGCTAATCCCCATGGGATTACTAAATACCAACTTTCTTTGTCGAGAAACTTGTTGGGTTGTGACAACACATACTTGTTAGTTACATTTCGTGGTTGGTTCCTTGAGCATTTGTCTTTCTATATGCCCCAAAAATGCTTGATTATTTTTATTTTTAAATGTAGAAGCCCGTGAGGTGCTTTAATGAGACTTGTAACCATTTTCCCATTGTTGGCTAAGCAATAAAAATATATGATTTTCCCCTTTATCTATTTGTGTTTTTTGTTGTGTTATAATTTGTCTATTCTTTAATATTTGTGTTTGCAGGCCAATCCCAACAAATGGTGTCAGATCTTAGTTAGACCTCAAATCTCCAATGAGAGTGGTCTGAGATCCATGGAAGCATAAATAGGTCTAGAGAAGCGATGAATGTAATGTACCCAAGACCCCACCCAAGTATTGTCACAAAAAACTGTATGTTCTATCATAGATACGTAGTCGAATTCCTTGAACATCTACCTCATATGGCTATGTAACGTACCTGACCACCTAGTCGAGAAGGTCACGCAAGAATTCAGTGTCTGCAAAACCAAAATTACAACTTTTTCTGAGTTTTTTCCATTTACGGCTTGGTAATGTACTCATCCATATGGCTAGGTCTCATTACCTCTATTCTTGAAATCTAATACTACAATGTAATGTTTCTCATTCCCAAAAAACCTCTTCAATATACTCAGACATCATATGATTAATTATTAATCATACCCTTCATATGTGCTAATATGCAAGTATAACACATACGACAATCCATCCATAAATATTCAATTACAGTATCGTATTTAAACATGTTACACACAATAATAAGTATGCATAAATATAAACAATTATAGCACAATTGTATCAATAAAGTCCATAACAAAAAGAACACAATTATTTACATTACTCGACAGAATAATGCACATAAGATTAACACTTATATTTTAAACAATTCACCAACTACGTGCACACCTCTGACGTTTCTCTTAGCCAAAGGCCTCATTGCTCATAGTATTTTAGCAATGGGTCACCCTCGAGCTGGGGCTTGGAATTCACCAGGGAAAGGGATCTCACAACTCTTACGCCAATCCCACTAAGGCCATATAGCGCTCAGAAAATAAATAAAAGTACCAAAGAAATTAGTCTTGGCAACATTTCTCATATCACAACCTCTCATTCCCAACATGCTTGTCCCACCACAAGATGTGTACCCCTTCTCTTCTCAACATTCATTCAACATTCCCACTTCACCTTTGGGGATTCAACAATAGGCCGGATAGGAATTCTCAGAGAAATGTAGCTCATGGAACCAATACCTCCTACAGGCTTGAATACCTACCTCTTCATATGGGCCCAACAACCTACTTCTTCAACATGCTTACGAGCCTGAAAACCCACTTCTTCAACCCATACCACCAAGGATTTATAGGGTAATTATACTCCATAGATTCACACTCCCAAAAATCATAGACTGATGGTCCATACCATTCATATGATCCCCTCTCCCTCCCCTTGATAATTACACTAATTCTTCATAATATAATGCATGTTCCTAACTTGACACTTGGCACACACAAGGCACTACATGTTCCCCACTTGTAATTTGTTCCCTTCCCTTATGAACTTAGGATGGGATGATATCATAAGACCTATAACTTCAGGAATAATATTATATTATTCCCTTTATCTTAGTCATTTTTCCTTAATCCCTTAGATCCCTTTCCCTCTCGTGGAGTCCTATCCCCCCATACTCTTTCATTTTATTTAGTCTGTAGCAGTGATGTATTTTATTAATAATATGAGTCATTGCATATTACAATATTAGGCGTTCTAGCCTTTTAACATATTGGATCTCAAGCCTAATAATCTCACAGGCACCCTGGTCTATAATATCTTGGGTCACTGACCTATAGAACGTATGTATAGTTACAAATAGGAATCAACCTAGGGGTATTACATTTCCCTCCCCCTTATTTTTTCACTTTCCTCAGTGCATTATATACAATGTACAGTAAAAAATTCTTCAAAAACATCCATTCTCTTGAAGCTTGAAGCTTGTTTTCCTTCTAGTATTGTTCTCTCCAAGCATTATATGTATTCTAGATTTGTCTCTTCCTTCACGCAAAAACCCTTCCAAGCTGAAGAATCCATTCACTGCTCCACATTCCTTCAATGATCCATCTTGCGAACGCTTTCACACACAAGGTGAGAACCAACTCCACACTAGACTGCCACTAAGGGTCTACATTTTGACAATCATGGGGCTTCAATGTTCCAACAACAACCTTTATTTCCAAGCATTCCAACTTTGATATCCTTTTTCTCATATGTGTCACACACATACCGTCACAATGATACAATATCATAACAATATAATTTAGAAATTGAAATTGTTTGTATAAGGAAATTCAAATTTTTCTGAAGTATTAGACTCCTTCTCATAATTGTTTTGGCTATTGTAATGGCATGCATTAGTTTTTCCTTATGAAATTCCGTAGTGCCATACTTGATACTACTTGTCCAAAAATAATCCCATATTTCATTCATCCCAACAAATTATTAGTATATCATGTACAATATATTTTTATTGTAATACTTACAAAATCTCACAAGTGATTTCAGGATTCTCTACATTTAATAATTTAATCACAGTTATCAATATGTTTATTAAATGGAATGAGAGTATCATTCCCTGAAAATGTAGTATCCACAATCAAGCTTCTCCTTCTTCTAGAAATAGTTATTTTCATTACTTCATTCCCTTGACATATATTTCTTGTAGCCAATCTTCATGTGACTAATTTAATTTTCAACTCCTTTGTTGCAATAGCTAGCAGCTCCTGAAATGTTCTCAAGTTCATGAGTTAATAATAATTACCTCATTTCAACTATTATCATAATCATTCCATGAAATATCATATGTGCATGGATTCACCAAAATGCACTCTATATTTTCTTTCAACCATAAACAATTTTATCTTAGCATGCATGTGTGCAACATACCACTTTCATACTTTCATGGTCTATTCACGTATACTATTTAGTGCACCTTTGCATTGCTTTCAAAATATCATTTTATCTAATTCATGTATCCAACCATTGTGGATAGAAACTTTTGTCTGATGCATTGGAACATCATCCATACAACTCCCCTTCCTTGTTCAACCATTTGGATGACTTGGTTTTCATCCCAAACACTACACCAAGAATAACATTATGTGGTGGTCTTCTATGTTGGAAAAAAGGTTGTATTCTAAACATTAATTATAGTAGGAAGTTATTTGGATACTTGTGTGGCACTATAGATTTTCAATATCCAACCATGTCATGGTTTCACACATGGTTAGATATGTTGTCATTCAATTCTACAATAGGGTCATACCCATTTATTTTCTTTGGATATTAACTCATAACCAACATATCATGACATATTACTATGTCATATGTATGCATTCAAAAGATAAACATATTTTATAACTATATCGGGCCTTTGGACTTTACAATACCAAGTGGTATATCAATCTTTTAAATGTCTTCAAATACACACAATATTATCACTTCAAATTTAAAATCTATTTGAGGGAATTCTTACCTAAATTTCCTTCATCATTCATGTAACATAGGTACATGAAATTCATACCTACACAATTGTCTTTTTCTGCATCTGATGAAACATGATTGACGAGTAACTTGTAGACACTTACATGATTCCCTTGCCATCCTAATATGCAACAATTTTCCCTCCTCATTGTCCTCATATGTATGGCTATCAACAATAACATCATTAGCAACACTTTCAATTGTGCAACGAGTTCCCCTTTTTCCATCCTAATGTGCAACAATTATCCCTCCTCGTTGTCCTCATATGGATGGCTATCACTAGTAACATGATCAACAACACTTTCAATTGTGCAATGTGTTCTCCTTTTTGCAGCCTAATGTGAAAAAATTATCCCTCCTCATTTTCCTCATATTAATATCTATTAGCAGTAACATCATCCACAACACTTTCAGTTGTGCAATGAGTTCCCCTTTTTCCTAGGCACAATAGTCATGATTATCAATCTTTAATCTATCATAACCTATTTATTTCATATATAACATTACACTATTCTAAGTCTACAACATGTGATATGCATTCTCAAACATTTTCACATGCAATAATGCATATGTATATGTACTAAGAATGCATCTGTAACATGGTCATAATGAATATGCATTTCAACTTCCTGTGCTATATATGATTGTCTAATAGGTCATATAATGATTTCTACTATAGGAACAATATCCTATTTCTTTCTTTTCATATCTCTTTATTGTTCCTCGCTATCCTTGAATATCAGTGAATTTTCATGTACCCTTTTTTGCTCTTTCTATAACCATTAAGCACAATTTCCTGCTTCTCTCGGCATTTTTCAGCCAAACCACTCATAGCCAATTTTTGAATTTCCATCCACACATTATGTTGTTATTTAATATTCAGCATTTATCTATTTATTTGATCCACTTGACCCAACTTTATCTTGCTGAAATATGCAACATCCAATTACTTTACTAAACCAAGTTGATTCATCTTGTCCTTTCCAAACACTTCAACTCTTATGGTTACTTGCACTATTCTCATCTCTTTCCCTAACCGATTTTGGTCTCAAACTTGAATTTCATAGTCAAATATTCCAACATACTATAATTGTGCACAAATGTCTTATTTTCCAGCTACATATATACTAACAGGAAGAATCAACATTACCTTTACTAGTCATCATAAATCTAGTGGTACTTCACGTTCCCTAGAAGAACATCCATACAACCTTTCCACTTGAGATGGTTATTTTCATTATTCCTCTCTTTTGGATACCATAAAAAGCATAGAAACATTTTATTCTTCATGGATATTATGGATTTCCATTATGAGAATCACTTCCCTCCTTGGATCCTTTTTGACCTGGCATCCCAATCTACTTTGGGAATGTGCTCAACACTTTCCGAATTCACCCAACATTCTCTTTCTGCATCAATAAACTTATTTGATTGTTTTCATATTTCTTTGAATGTTTCAATAGATTCAAAATAACTTGGCATCCAACTCATGGTATCTTCTTCGATTATATCAAGATGCTCAATGACTTGGATCAGTCATAGAATCCTTCTTCCATTTGTGGAATACTTCTTCCTTGGAACCTGACTGCATCCTCTTAAATAATTTCTTCAAAAAGTGTATTCTTTATGCATATCTTAGCACTCTTTGGCATACATGCACAGTCATTACTTCACCTATGAATCTATGACATTGATACCATTCTTCCACTACACCATTCTAATAACAATAATGGCAGTATTGTTCCATAATTGCATACTATTCTCTGGAGATAATTCACTTTATCTACATGTATACACTATGTATTTCTTTATCATAATATTGGCATGTTGACATATCAAACCCTTCTTGAACATCTCTACCACAATGTATTTCTTTATTCCTACATTGGCATATTTTGGAGTGAATAATGTTTCACTACTTCATCCACTAACATATTTACTCTTACACCTAGATCCCACTTGAGCACTATGGTTAACACAAGTGGATTTCTTATAGTGGATTCCTTTACACAATTTTTTTTTATCTTCTAAGACTCCCAAGCCTTCATGGATTCCATTAAATTCCTACCTTAACACTATACATTCCTTCATTTTGATCTTCTTGTAAGGAATCCTTGACATAACACCTTGTCTTCAAGTGTTTATGCTCATTCTTGGTACCAATTCCAAACCCTTTTATCTTCTTCCCAATCAACCTTTCATAATTTCATGCTTTGCATCTCCATGTGTACATGTTGTACATGCATTATCATGAATTCCAAGTCGTCTATTTCTTACCCAATATCCCCAATTGATATGTATAACTTTCATCTAGATTTCTCTTTTAAAGATCAGAGTACCATTGGGAATCTTCCAAACAAGTTGATGCCCCAAAGGTTTTTTATCCTTGTAGATTTCTTAAGAAACCACATTCACATATTGAAGAATTTCCTCTATCCTTCTTTCTCAATATATGAAGCTTCCTTTGAATATGCTTTATTGTATTGTAATCATAACATCTAAAAAATACATGCACATTTTTTTTTCTTTTGAGTTACCAGAAATATTCTTCTTCTGTTACTTTCTGCAAATTCTACAACTCAATTCACATTTATGGTTGTACACATGGAATCCTTTGTCCAAGACGTTTCCCACAACTATTCTCTTGCTTGAGAAAAATAACTTTGACACTCATCTACCGTCTGATCATCCCTTCATATTTAATATTGATCGTTGGTCTTCTATCATTGGTCCCTAAACAATAAACACAACCCTCATACTTAGTAACCATCTCATCAGGAATCTGATTCAATCTAAGTCATCGAAGTATTTTCCAATATTTACAAACTTTTCTTAAGTTTCCTTCATTGCAGGTTCATAACCCATCCTTTAATCTTGTTACTTTGTCATGATGTCCAACAAAATCTCCACACTTATCCCTTTTCTTGAAATCTATCATGCTTCGTGGAGTGTTACGTTTCTTCTCCACCACACTCTTCACACCTGTGAAATATTGGTACTTAGTTTCATTTCAAGAATTCGCCACAGGTCGGATATCCTTTTACCATTATTCCATACCCATCAACCAATCCGTTCGATCGATCCACTTTACTTAGTTGAATATCAAAACTTCACCGTGCTCCACGGTACTTCAACACTTAACCAAATCTTGAGTCTTGACCACTCTTTGTGGTATGCTCCACGCCCGTGAAGTGTTTAACTTAGTTGCATTTCAAGACTTTTTCACAGTTCGACGAGTTTGTGGTGTCTTCCTCCACACTTTTGATCCTCTCTGCGCTCTATGATGTCTTGATACTTAGAAGAATTCCAAGATTTCACCGGAGGTCTACAAAACAGGAAGGCATCCCACCACCATGGCTCCATGTCTTCTATCATTTTTCACTACCGCCATTATGTACCTTCCACCATGGTAGTAAATGCGACCCCTTTTCCACATTAGATGAAATGTTGCCTCCATGTCACACTAAAATCATTGTACAAAAAAGTACCCAAGCTCTTCCACTTTTACCACATTTCCAATGTTTGAAACACGCCCAATTTCAAAATTCTTGGATCAACCGCCATTGTAGCTTTGTTACTTCTTAATTTCACTCAATTATAGGTCAAAAATCCCCAAATTGAGATTTATAGTAGGGAATTTTTAATTCTTGATTCCACTCCTTTCATTATTTGTGAATTTTCCAACAAATGTTTTCTTAAATCCATAGGAATTCTTTTGTCAAAAATATCAGAGATATTTATTTGAGATTTAAAATTTTCCAGCTTACATCTCCAACATCTTGCTAGCTAGACCATGTAGACTCGTTGTTGAAGCTTATGCTTAAATACCATAATGTAACGTACCCAGGATCCCACCCGAGTACTGTCACACAAACTTCTATATTATGTCACAATTGCATTCTAGAATTCCTAGAACATATACCTCTTACAACTAGGTAATGTACCTAGCCACCTAGCTAAGAAGGAAACACACGAATTAAGTGTCTACAAAACTGGAATTGTGAATTTCTTTTAGTTTTTTCCCCTTATGGATTGGTAACGTACTTATCCATATGGCTATGTCGTGTTATCTCTATTTTTGGAATCTGATACTACAATGTAATGTCTCTTGTTACCAACATGCCTCTTGAATCTACTTTGATACCATATGTGTAATGACCCCAATCGTTATGAAAACAAGCAAAGATGAAAGTGCAATTTTTTGTTTTTATTTTAGGAAGGAAGTCAACGATGAAAAATAGTTGAACCACACAACCTGACTATGAACACGAGCATGCATATTAGGCAACAAACAACTATGACTCCATGCACTAGAACAAGATAAACTGGGTGAAACATGTGTAAATCAACAGATAAAAACGACTCCCCACCTCGCACAACATGACAATGCCTACAAGCTAAACGACAACATCCACAATCCCGACACAATGGTCCCGAAGACCAGTCACTAGAACCTCTATGACACACACAACCCAATGCATGAAGGCGTCATGACCCAAGCGCCAACCACGGACTTACAACGATCAAATACACCCGCAATAGGAAGCACAGACTCTGGCCAATTTATCCTTCACATATTCCCAATAGGGCCCGCCATGATCCCCTCATCAGGAATCATGTCGTCCCCAGGTGATAAACACGACAATAACCCTGGCGCAACATAACCTATCTACACCAAGGACTCTAGATGAATCCAACGTGCTAGGTGTCGAGTTACTGACAAGAATACTACACCCACACCCCAACCAAGAGGTTGACAAGACACAATATGACGTCATTCAAAAGAAAAAAGTGCAAGCTATTACACGACTTCACCAGCAACCCAAACCATTAACAGTTAAGCAAGATGTCTAAGTCCGAAGGAGTAAACTGTTACCTAGCTACTATGGTCATAAATGTTATCATAAGGCGAACCTAGTTAGGTACTGAATAACATCAAGAAACATTGATTGACAAATACTCATTGTCCAATAGATTAATAGATTAAGTGAACTATTGATCCACGTTACTTATATAATAATCGACTTGCTGCCTAATTTAGCAAGTCTAAATAAATCAATAATTACAAAACTAATTTAACATTTTAGCAATATGTAACAATGTCAACAATATCAATATATAACGCTATTAATATAACGTTGTTACCAATATTAATACATAGCACTATTACTAATTTTAATTTACCACGTGTTGTCTAGCAATACTAACAGTATTAATGTATAGATAAACACATTGTCCTTCAATTTATATATTAAATTAGAAGTAAGCATCTATGTGTAATCAATTCGCTGCCAGTTGGGCATAAGATATGGAAAATGCTACAATATTAAACGCTACCATAAAGCTGGGTAATAATACAATCAAATATCAATCGCTAATAAAGATGTTCAGACTATACTATATTATTGCTGACTATTATTATACATATCACATATAAAAAGGTTGTCTATTATATTTATGGTTACGAACAATGTTGTCACACCATCAAACTTATTGCCAATATTTACTATCGGTAATAATTAAGTGCTGTCAGAAATCAAGGTGGGGGAGTTTCCCTGCCAAAAAAAAAATGTTGTAGATAATCGTTGTCCCAATGTATTAAGACACCAAAACAAACGTTGTAGATAATCGTTGAGCCAATGTATTAAGACGCCAAAAAAAACGCTATGTAAAAAAATGAGGTGAGAGTAATTAAAACGCAGTCCCAGGGTGTGTAAAACGCAGAGTGGTTAATGTTAAAGCTGGTATGAATTACAAATGTGCCCGCCGAGCAATAAGGTAAAAGGACACAGTCCTAAAGTGGTCATCGTAGGGAAAAATGATATGCGTAAAAATTGTATGAATCGAGAGTATAAAATATTAATCTTTGAACGAACTCTATCTCTCTCTTAATCTTGGAGGTTTAGAAATGTTTTAATGAAAATATTCTACATATCTAAGTTTGTGTGACTCATGGAGTTAAGTCCAACAATTTATGTTTAAGAAAATATATTGGATTATGAATCTAACCAATGGGTGCAGGATTTATTCAAATTGAAGTTCCACGTCAATGCAATGTAAGCCAGCAGGGTCATGATCTAAAGCAATAAGACGCTTGAGACAGAAGCTTTCCTACGCTCTCATGAATTAAATTTTGATTTCAATTAATAAAGGGTTGCAATATTGAATGGTTAAAATGATACCGGATGAGAGGTGCACCTAGAACTCACGGTCCTGGACTCACTATCGCCCCTCAAAAGAAATAAACACATGTAGATAACTCCAATTATCTATGTGTCTCGGGATTATAGTGTAGAATGAAATGATGAAATCAA
This sequence comes from Picea sitchensis, assembly GCA_010110895.2. Lineage (NCBI taxonomy): Eukaryota > Viridiplantae > Streptophyta > Pinopsida > Pinales > Pinaceae > Picea > Picea sitchensis. Next base: position 23,504 of record SNQJ01S0075892.1, read on the forward strand.
GAAAATAAAATTTGTGTAAAATGTGCACAGGAGAAGCATACTCTACACAAGTAAAATGTGTAAGTTCATAACAAAGAAGCCCAAAATATGTTCCCCACAATGTGTAAACGTTTAGTACCATCGATCATTAACTTGTTCAATTAAACCCCGACGCCAATTGGTAAAAGTTTATTATTGTCTGATTAATTTGTGTACCCAACCATACGATGACAAAAGAACCCATAACCCTAGCTATTCTTTGTGGAAAGTTTAAATGTTGAAGGATTGTTTAAGTGGGAATAAGTGTTGGGGAGGTTTACATGATGCTGACTCGAGTTATAACATTCTGATATCAGAGCCTGCTATGCGTAAAGATGTGTGATACAGGAGTGTAAGTCGCTAATTATAAATGTGAACACATCTAGCTGCCATAGGTAAAAATAATCACTGAAAATACCTTTGCTGACCCTTTATCAACTGTGATAAAAATTTCGCTAACTCTAAATAGTGAATGCAAAAATCGCTGCAAAATTTAGATTACTGTGTGTAAATTTTTTCTTTTTCTAAAGAAACCACTGAGTTCAGTAAAAATGTTGGGTAACAGATGGGGTCTTCAAAAAAGAACAGATGTGGATGTTATGTTCTAACATTAAAAACACATAGGTTAGCATCTCAACGCTGGAATAAAAATGCAGATATTTTCCATTAAAACACTGGGAAATGTCATTGAAAAGTTGAAGAGATTTTATCAACCAAGGCGTAGAGAAATTCCAATGCTAAGAAATTAAAAGCATAGAGAAAAAGGGCATAGATGATCCAACCAAAGGCGCAAAGATAAACCATTCCAAAATGAATCAATCAACGGAAGGATGTGCATTCTCATAAATGCAAGGACAAGATGGGCAAAAACATCATTCACTCATCATCCACGCACAGAAAAGCAGGGCATTAGGATCTATAGTTCTATTAACACTGAAGTAACGACTGTAAATCCAACTCATGGTCGACTGCTCACACATGCACTAACGATCTAGGGATGAGGATGAAAGATAAATCACAAACTCTTCCAATAATCAATAAAACAAACTGGACAGTCACAGTAATCAAGGATCGATGGCCAAGGAGATCAATCGATGCAGTGAGCGTAGGGCTATGTTGATTTTAACTTCTCGATTAAAGACGCTAAGTACACACTTTAATTTACACAATAAAAGTATAGAAATGAAAGAGCAAGATCAATAGTAATTTACCATGCAAAATAAAAGCATGTGTATTGTAGCCCAAGGTGACAGCTCTAAGTCGTTGTCCCGCGTGCTCCGTGCAGCTCCCTCTTGCTGATCGATGTGACTTCACCGGTACCTCCCAACCAACGCTAGGGTTACTCTTCTTCCGCCTTAGCCCCTCGAGCTGCAAAGGGTCCACGCACACTAAACCAAAGAACAACTATCTCTCAACTCGCCTCGCAAGGTCAAGCTACCACCTATCACCGAGCTCGGTATCCCAACTCCCACAAGATAAGTTAGTCAAGTCAAAAATTTTGCAGCGTAACATTACACATCCAACAAGAGATCCATACTCCTCCTCTTCCATTCTTTATATAGATTTTCTAAGTGATTTATTTCCCAAATTCCTAATTAATTTATTTTTCGATAAATTAATTCAGAAAAATCCTCCCTGTACACATGCACCCATCACCTTAGTTGCACCAGAAATTAATTTCATTAATTAGTTATTTAATCCTATTTCCCTCACCCACCTAAAATAATTTATAAAATCGCTCCTAAGTGTCCCCATATTCCCTTAAACATTTTAATGACTTATGCACTTACTAAATTTCTAGTTGAGTTCAATTTAGAAAGTTATTAAAGGCAAGATTCCTTACTAAGTTAGTCATTCTGTTTTTTCCTTATGTTTCACTTTTTCTTTATGTTTCCCCCTTTTTCCCTTAGTTTCCTAATTCTTTTAAGTTTCCCTCTTTTCCTTTTTTATCTAAAACTCAAATTAGCAAGTGTAGAAAATTACCCTTTTCCCCTTTTTCCTTTTAATTATTTTTTTTTTAAATAGCATATGTAACAAATGAACATTTCCCTCTTTTTAAGAATTTAATCCCCCAAAGTAATTTGATTTTAATAAATTAATTGAATTTCTTACCCCCTTTTCATCCCATGTTTAAATATGAATAATTTTTTTTTTTACCACAAGTATCACTTTGACCTAGATTTTAATTTCCTAGGCTGGGTGACATTTTTATTAGGGAATTGTTTTTAAATATCTCTTATGATATCATTCGTTCTAAGGCCATTTGGGTTTATTCACTTATTAGTTAACAACGTGATGTCCCCTTTAGGATGCACTAGGTGCTCCAAGGGTGCCACTCGCCTCATTATGTTTCCCTTGAGCGACGTGCCCTTCAGGATGCCCTACGTGCTCCAAGGGTGACACTCGCTTCTTTCTATTTTTGTTGCGTGACGTTCCCTTCAAGACGCACTACGTCCTCCAAGGGTGCCACTCTCCTCTTGACTGACTTGGTAGACATAAAAAACACATGGAGTCAATAATCCTCCAGGTGATCTTGTGGGAGACTAAGGGCCTCTAAGGAATAAGGCCCCTGCCTTATTACGTGCCCCTTAGAATCATCATGAGCAATTGTCGCAGTCTTACCTCACGACATTGTGGGTCTTCTCGAACTAGGTAATCGTTAAGCTATATTTCGAGCCACAACAGGAGTGCTAGTAGGTTGTGGTAGGGCTGTTGTCCACACCTCTCCCTCAATGTCTCTGGTAGTCAGGCATGACCCCTCTAATCCACATGTGAGTCTGATCAGAAAGATATCGTCAACCTGCATCATCAACGAACCATGTCAGAAATAAAATCCATAATCATAACATCTAGTCATATGCACAAATGTCATATATACAACAATCAAACCCCAATAGTCTTCACCGTGACTCGATCTAGAGTCCAAAGGTTTCATCAATGCCTCTGCATCCTCGAGGTCCAAAATCCTGCACACTCAAGAGAACCGATTCAATAGCACCTATCTATGTCAATACAAAAAAATAGCATGTCATCACATCCATAATAACTCAATACTCAAACGCCAAATAGTATAATAATCCAGACCACTTGCAAGCAAGTGTCCTCAAAGCATAAGTTCGCTCAGTGCGCACAAGAGAAGAATGTTACATACACCCCCTCTTGGTCTAAACTTCATCCTGAAGTTTCATGGTATATAAGTGTCGAAATAATGTGTATCACGGTATCATAAGTCTATCTATCAAATAAAAATGGAAACTGTTGGCGCATATCATATGCATCCTCCCAGGTTGTTGAGTGTGGACTATAGTTGTCCCACTAGACCTTGACCTGATCTATTGTTCGATGTTGTAGTTGTCGAATTTGATTATCCAGGATGCGGGTCGGCTCAGCCGTGGGCAGCCCCTAGTCCGATACCTGCAAGGAAATCATGTCAATAACATGTCTAGGATCAATAATATAATGTCTCAAAATAGATACGTGAAAAACATCGTGCATATGCCTCAAAAAATCGGGCAAGGCTAGTTGATAGTCCACGGGCCCCTTCCTCTCCATAATATCGAAAGGTCCCACAAACCTAGGAGAGAGTTTAGCTCCCTTTCCAAACTTGATCGAACTCTTATGTGGTTTTACCCACAATAAGACTCGATCTCCAACTTCGTCACTATAGTCGACACAACGCGCATCGGCATAAATCTTATGTCGATCCTGCAGTTCTTTGATCCTTTGTATTATTGTTTACATTTGATATTCCATTTCTTGGATCGCTTCTGGTCCCACCAGGACCCTATCCTCAAGACGATCCCAACTCAAAGGCGTCCTACATGGTCTCCCATAAAGAAACTCGAAGGGCGCCATCTTAATGGTTCTTTGGTAACTGTTGTTATATGCGAATTCTACCAGTGGAAAGAATTCTTCCCAACACTTTTGTTGGTTCATCACGTACATGCACAACATGTCTTCCAAGATTTGGTTTGTTCCTTCGGTCTGCTCGTCTATCTCCAGGTGATATGCAGTACTAAAGTTAAGTTGGGTTTCCAAACACTCTTGGAAACTAGTTCAACATCGTCCAGTAAACATCGATCCTCAATCGGATTTAATCCTCTTAGGCATGTCATGCAGCCTCACTATCTCATTGGTGATAACTCTAGGTATGTCAGGTGCTTGATACGTCATATGCACAAGAAAAAAATGAACACTCTTTGTCAGAGTGTCGACTACCACAAAAATCGAGTCGTGTCTCATTCTTGTCAGTGGAAATCCAACAATGAAATCCATCGAAATGTCCTCCCATTTTGATTCTGGAATAGCATATGGTTGTAGTAATATTGTTGGATGTCTATGTTCATCCTTTACCTACTGACATTATAGACATCTGGCCACATAGTTGAGTATTTCACCCTTCATTCCTTTCCATAAGAATAAGGGTTTAAGGTTCGCCCTCGTCTTCGTGACTCCCGGATGAGCCACGTACACTTCTCTGTGAGCCTCGTTTAGGATCAAACTCCTCAACTTGTCATTTGATGGTATGCAGATCTGATTGTTAAACCTCAATAATCCATCTTCGTGAAATGTAAATGAGTCAAATCTTGGTACCATAATTGTGTTTTGTCCAAAAAAATCCTTGACCTCTTTGTACCAGTCATCGTCGCAATGTAAAGTTAGAATATTTTCACATAGGTTTGTGTGAAGCGACAACACTAAAAATATGCCTGGTCTCCAACTCAATGCATCTGCCACTCGATTCACTGTTCCTTTTATGTAAGTAATCTCAAAATCGTACTTGCTAAGCAATTCTGACCAACGTCGTTGTCGCCTGTTTAGGTCACTTTGTGTAAAAATGTGTTTTAGTCCGTAGTGGTCCATTTTTAGTTTGAATTTTTGTCCAATAAGGTAGTGTCTCCAAACTATCAAGGAATAAACAATGGCTAACAACTCCAAAACATGTGTCACGTAGTTCTCCGCATGCCTTCTCAATTTCCTCGATATGTGAGCGATCACTCAATTGTCTCGCATCAAGGCTCTGCCTGAGACTTCCTTGGATGCGTCAGTGCACACCAAGAATTCTGCATCCATGTCAGGGACCTTTAGTATCGGTGTTGTTGTCAACATCTCCTTGAGCCTCGGAAATGACTTCGCGGATTTTTCGATCCAAACCAAATTCTTGTTCTTCTTTTGCAATTCCTTGATCGGATTTGTTATATTCGAAAATCCCTCAATGAACCTTCGATAATATCCTGCTAAACCTATGAAGCTACGCACTTCTGGGACATTCGTCGGTGAAGGCCATTCCATAATAGCCTCAACCTTTGTTGAATCGATGACGATACCTTTGCCAGAGATTACATGCCCTAAGTAGTGAATATTTGATTGATAAAACGAGCATTTGGACAACTTCCCATACAATTTGTGCTCTCGCAGACATTGTAGTACCAACAACAAGTGCTCATCATGCTCCTCAATTGTCCGAGAGTAAATCAAAATATCGTCAATGAATACTTGGACAAACTTGTCTAAGTACTCGCGGAACACCCCGTTCTTCAAACTCATAAATACCCTTGGGGCATTTATCAGTCCAAACGGTAAAACAATAAACTCGTAATGTCCAAACCTCATCTTAAACACGGTCTTGGGGACGTCATCCTCCTTGATTCATAACTAGTGATACCGTGATCTCAAGTCGATCTTGGAAAACACTGTCACAACCTTCATCTGATCAAACAAATCATCAATCCTCGACAACATATATTGATTCTTAATCGTTGCCTTATTCAATTGACGGTAGTCAATGCAGAGTCTCGAAGACCCATCCTTCTTTCATATGAAAATAACAGGTGCACCCTACGGTGACACACTTCAATGTATAAGTCTGAGATCCAACAACTCCTTCAGTTTCATTATCAACTCCTGTAATTCTGTGGTTGACATACGATAAGGCGTTCTTGTTATGGGTTCAGTCCCCAATTTTTGGTCTATGGTAAATTCCAACTCCCTCTCCCGTGACATTCCAGGTAACTCCTCAGGGAAGACATTTGCAACCTCTCTCACCACAGGAAGGTTTTCTAGACATTTCGCTACTCCCTTTTTGTTTAACGCAAGGATCACATAAATCTTACATCCCTTGTGCAGGCTCTTCTGTAACTGCAAGGAAGAGATAAACCTCAGAGAAACTCCCTGGTTCTGACCTACAATCACTTGTCTCTGTCCCTCCTCATTGACCAAGATCAACTATTTCATATTACAGTTGAGTATCGCCTCATGTGATTCCAACCAGTCCATACCAATCATGATGTCATAAGTCCTAATATCATGACATACAAGTTGGCCCTAGTGAAAAAATATCCCAGGTTAAGGGTACAACCCGTAACCTTTTCTCCAACCTTCTGTTTATCTCCTGAAGACATCTCTACAAAGCTAAACTCATCATGTTCGACTGCCTTTACCTTAATCCTTTTTAGCGCTGCACTAGAAATGAAACTCTTGGTAGCACCATGATCTATAAAAATACTAAGGGTTTGGTCAGCGACGATACCTAACGTCTTGAGCACAATCGACTGGTTCTCTGCCTGACGGTAATTCACTACTGCATGAATCCGATGGGCCTTGCCCAAATGTCCCTCAGTAGTGGGTCTCATTGATCCAATTTCTCTAGCCCTCTCCACTGGGCAGTCGTGCTGGTAGTGTGACTCCCCACAAGTCCAACTCCCCTTCTTCATTCCAGTACTCCTGGTACCCAAAGTAGAAGTTGACGGCCCATTGGCCTAGAATCCTGGTATGTTCTACTGAACAAGCCTAAACTGTTGCTGTTGTGGTCGACGCTACTGTTGATGTTGTGGTCCCTAGTAAGGAGTCCGTTAATAAGGCGTTGGTCATCATGGTGTAGTGAAATTGGATCCTCTCTAGAAGCCACGATATCCTGGCGTAAGTTTGGTTGGTGTCTGATGTTGCTACGCACTAGATGACAACTGCCTTGTTGGTCTCGTTGGAGTCCTTCTCCGACCCCCACTAATAAGCTCCTCCTCTACTATGAGGGCCTTCTGGAAAATATCATGCAAGGTCTGAGGCATCATAATCCTAACTTTTGCATGTATGATGACATTAAAGCCAAACAAGAACCTGTTGACCTTAAGTTTCTCGGTATTAAGGTGCAGAGCATACCAAATAAACTCCATAAAACAGGCCTCACACTCGGGCACCGTATGGTCGCCCTGTCATAGGGAATTGAACTCATTGAGATGATGCTCAATGAATTCCTCGGATAGGTACCTCTCTCAGAACCATTCCTCGAACATTTCCCATGACACATCTTCGACAACCAAATTTAATTGTGGTAGGAGCGTCTTACACCATATTAGAGCACTCCCCTTCAGTTGAGATACCTCCATGCAGACCTTCATGTTGGAGGTATAGTCACATAGTGAAAAGCACATCACCATATTCTCCAACCATGCCTCAATAGCTGCACCATCAGGGGCACCAAATAACATGACAAATTTGACCTTCTCGAGTTCGTAGTGAATTCTACCAATACTGACTGGAGCGCATGGTGGACCCTCAGGGGGCATCGATGCCCTGGCCTCATCTCTTTCCAAATGGTTGATCAGTGCCTCAGACATGCGCTGAAAGGACTTCATCATCCCAACCACATCACCCACCGCTATTTTCTCCTACTCGACAACATGTTCGTCTAACTCAGAGTTAGACCCCTCAAGCATGGATGATCCTTGAGGCATCGCGCCTCCTCCCCTAGTACCTCGGTCCCCGTCATTTTCTTCTATGACGTCCTCTAACCATGATTACCTGCATGAATACAAGTCAACTTAATTAGCAACACTATAATCAAATATCACACCAATGAAAGTTGTAGTGATCCCAAGTCATGGGTTGAACCTGCTTTGATACCATATGTAACGATCCCAATCGTTACGACAACAAGTGAAGCCGAAAGTGCATATTTTATTTTTTTTGAGGCAGGAAGGCAACGACGACAAATAGTTGAACGACACAACCTGACGATGAACACAAGCACGCATATCAAGCAACAGACAACTATGGCTCCACGCAATAGCACAAGAGAAACTTGACGAAACATGTGTAAATCAAAAGATAGAAACGACTCCCCACCCGACACAACAAGACAATGCCTACAAGTTAAAGGACAACATCCACAATCCAGATGCAACGATCCCAATGACCAGTCACTAGAACCTCTATGGCATGCAAAACACAATGCATGAAGGCGTCAGAACCCAAGCGCCAACCATATACTTACAACGATCAAACACACCCACAATGGGAAGCACATACTCTGGTCAATTTATCCTTTGCCTCTACCCAATAGGGTGTGCCATGATCTGCTCATCATGAATCATGTCATCCCCAGGTGATAGGCGTCACAATAACCCTCGCGCAACATAACCTATCTGAACCAAGGAGTCTAGATGAATCCAACGCGCTAGGAGCCAGATTATTGACAAGAAGACTACACCCACACCCGAGGAAACAGGTAGACAAGACACAAGATGACGTCATTTAAAAGAAAAAAACACAAGCTATTACACGACTTTGTCAGCAACCCAAACCATTAACATGTAAGCAAGATGTCTAAGTCCGAAGGAGTGAATTGTTATCTAGGTACTATGGTGATAAATGTTATCATAAGGTGAACCTAGTTAGGTATTGAACAACATCAAGAAATGTTGATTAACAAATACCCATTGTCCAATAAACTAAGTGAACTATTGATCCACATTGCTTATATAATAATCGACTTGTGGTCTAATTTAGCAAGTCTAAATAAATCAATAATTACAAAACTAATTTAACATTTTAACAATATGTAACAATGTCAACAATATCAATATATAACGCTATTAATATAACACTATTAGCAATATTAATACCTAACACTATTAACAATTTTAATTTATCACATGATGTCTAGCAATACTAACAGTATTTATGTATAGATAAACACAATGTCCTTCAATTTATATATTAAATTAGAAGTAAGCATCTCTGTGTAATCAATCACTGCCATCTCGACATAAGATATGGAAAACGCTACAATATTAAATGCTACCATAAAGATGGGTAATAATACATTCAAACATTAATCGCTAATGAAGTTGTTCAGTCTATACTATACTAGCACAACCACATAATTGTGGCTGATCAACGCCAAAACACTAATAAGATGAAAAGAATCCTTAAAAGAATCTATTAAATTTTATTATTGATTAACAAATAAACAGTTGAGCTTCATTTATCTGGTGTTAATATTTTAATTTATGTTAATCACTTAGGTGGCAATCAGTTAGCTATCAAAGTAATTTTTAAATATGATTAGATAAATGTAAAAAAGTAAACACATAAACGGATGCTTTATAATAGCTAGGAAGTTAATGATTGAAATCATAGCCATTTATTTTGTGTAACTACTAAGAATATTCCAGCCATATTTAATCCTGTCCATAGAAAACTTATTAAGCACTAAACCCCTATTAAATCTGCCCATTGTGAATAGGTGTACCCTTTAGGCATAATTATTGTTGACAATTATTATACATATCACATATAAAAAGGTTGTCAATTATATTTATGGTTACGATCAAAGCTGTCATACCATCAAACTTACTACCAATATTTACTGTCAGTTATAATTAAGTGCTGTCAGAAATCAAGGTGGGGGGGATTCGTTGCTGAAAAAACTGTTGTAGATAATGGTTGTCCCACTGTATTAAGACGCCAAAAAAAACGCTATGTAAAAAAAAGAGGTGAGAGCAATTAAAACGCAGTCCTAGGGCGTGTAAAACGCACAGTGGTTAATGATAAAGCTGGTACGAATTACAAATGTGACCGCTGAGAAATAAGGTAAAAGGACGCAGTCCTAAAGTGGTCATCGCAGGGCAAAATGACATGCGTAAAATTTTTATGAATCGGGAGTATAAAATCTTAATCTTTGAACGAACTCGATCTCTCTGTTAATCTTGGAGGTTTAGAAATGTTTTAATGAAAATCTTCTACATATCTAAGTTCATGTGACTCACGGAGTTAAGTCCAATAATTTATGTTTAAGAAAATATATTGGATTATAAATCTAACTAATGGGTGCAGAATTTATTCAAATTCATGTTCCACATCAATGCAATATAAGCCAGCGGGGTCATGATCTAAAGCAATAACACGCTTGACACAAAAGATTTCCAGCGCTCTCATGAATTAAATTTGGATTTCAATTAATAAGGGGTTGCAATATTAAATGGTTAAAATCATACTCATGAGAGGTGCACCTAGAATTCATGGTCTTGGACTCACTATCGCCGCTCAAAAGCAATAAACAAATGTAGATAATTAGAAAGGGCCGAATTCAACTCCAATTATCTATGTGTCTCGGGATTATAGTGTAGAATGAAATGATGAAATCAAGAAAATAAAATTGGTGTACAATGTGCACAGGAGAACCATACTCTACACAAGTAAAATGTGTAAGTTGATAACAAGGAAGTCCAAAATATGTTCCCCACAATGTGTAAACGTTTAGTACCATCGATCATTAACCTGTCCAATTAAACCCTGACGCCAATAGGTAAAAGTTTATTATTGTCTGATTAAATTGTCTACCCAACCATATGATGACAAAAGAACCCGTAACCCTAGATAATCTTTGTGGAAAGTTTAAATGTTGAAGGGTTCTTTAAGTGGGAATAAGTGTTGGGGAGGTTTACGCGATGCTGACTCGAGTTATAACATTCTGATATCAGTGGGATCCTGCTATGCGTAAAGTTGTGTGATACGGGAGTATAAAGTCGTTGATTATAAATTATGAACACATCTAGCTGCCACATGTAAAAATAATCGTTGAAAATACCTTTTCTGACCCTTTATTGACTATGAATAAAATTTCCTTAACTCTAAACAGTGAATGAAAAAATCGCTGCAAAATTTAGATTATTGTGTGTAAATTTTTTTTTTCTAAAAATGTTGGGTAATAGATGTGGTCTTCAAAAAGGAACATGTGTGAATGTTGTGGTCTAACATTAAAAACACAAAGGTTATCATCTCAACGTTGGAATAAAAATGTAGAGATTTTCCATCAAAACACTGGGAAATGTCATTGAAAAGTTGCAGAGATTTGATCAACCAAGGTGCAGAGAAATTCCAAGGTTAAGCAATTAAAAGAGGAGAGAAAAAGGACAATATGATTCAACCAAAGGTGCTCATTCTTAGAAATGCAAGTACAATCTGGGCAAAAACATACTTCGTTCATCATCCACGCACAGAAAAACATGGTATTAGGAGCTATAGATCTATTAACACCTAAGTGACGACCATAAATCCAGCTCCTAGTCGACTGCTCGGGCGTGGACTAATGATCTAGGGATGAGGATGAAAGATAAAGCACAAACTATTCAAATAATCAATAAAACAAACATGTCAGTCATAGCAATCAAGGATCGGTAGCCAAGGAGATCAATCGATGCAACGAGCGTAAGGCTATGATGATTTTAAGTTCTCGATTAAAGACGTTATGTAAAAAAAATTCTTTACACAATAAAAGTAAAGAAATAAAAGCGCAAGATCAATAGTAATCTACCATGCGAAATAAAATCATGCGTACCTTAGCCTAAGGTGACAGCTCTGAGTCGTTGTCCCAGTCGTTGTCCCGCTTGCCGACCAATGTGACTTTACCGGTACCTCCCAGCCAACACTAGGGGTACTCTTCTTCCCCCTTAGCTCCCTGAGATGCAAATGGGCCACGCACACTAAACCTAAGAACAACTATCTCCCAGCTCACCTCGCAAGGCCGAGCTACCACCTGTCACCAAGTTTGGTATCCCAACTCCCACAAGATAAGTCAGTCAAGTCAAAATGTTTGCAGGGTAACGTTACGCATCCAACCAGAGATCCATACTCCTCGTCCTCCATCCTTTATATAGAGTTTCTAAGTGATTTCTTTCCCAAATTCTCATTTAATGTATTTTTCGATAAATTAATTCAGAAAAATCCTCCCCCGTACACATGTCACCCATCCCCTTAGTTGCACCAGAAATTAATTTAATTAATCAATTATTTACTCCTATTTCCATCACCCACCTAAAATCATTCCTAGAATCACTCCTAGGTGTCCCCATATTCCCTTACACATTTTAATGACTTACACCCTTACTAAATTCCTAGTTGAGTTCAATTTAGAAAGTTCTTAAAAGAAAGATTCCTTACTAAGTTAGTCATTCTTCTTTTTCCTTATGTTTCTATTTTTCTTTATGTTTTCCCCTTTTTCCCTTAGTTTCCTAATTCTTTTAAGTTTCCCTCTTTTCCCTTTTTATCCAAAACTCAAATTAGCAAGTGTAGAAAATTGCCCCTTTTTTTTTAATTAATTTTTTTTTAAATAGCATATGTAACAAACGATCATTTCTCCCTTTTTAAGAATTTAATCCCCCAAAGCAATTTGATTTTAATAAATTAATTGAATTTCTTACCCCCTTTTCGTCCCATGTTTAAATATGAATAAATTATTTTTTACCACAAGTATCACTTCGACCTAGATTTTAATTTCCTAGGCTCGACGACATTTGTATTAGGGATTTGTTTTTAAATCTTTCTTATCACATCATTCATTCTAAGGCCATCTAGGCTTATTCACTTATTAGTTAACAACGTGACCTGCCCTTCAAGATGCACTAGGTGCTACAAGGGTGTCACTCACCTCATTATGTTTCCCTTGCGCGACGTGCCCTTCAAGATGCACTATGTGCTCCAATGGTGCCACTCACCTCTTTCCATTTTTATTGTGTGACGTGCCCTTCAGGATGCACTACATGCTCCAAGGTTTCCACTCGCCTCTTGACTGACTTAGTAGACATAAAAAATCCCTAGAGTCAATAAGCTGCTAGGTGATCTTGTGGGAGACTAAGGGCCTCTAAGGAATAAGCCCGCACCCCTTAGAATCATCATGAGCAACTGTCGCAGTATGCCCTCACGGCATCGTGGGTCTTCTCGAACTAGGTAATCGTTAACCTATAGTTTGATCCACAACGAGAGTGCTAGTAGGCTGTGGCAGGGCTTCTGTCCACACCTCTCCCTCAACGTCTCTGGTAGTCGTGTGTGACCCCTCTACTCCACATGTGAGTCTGGTCAACAATTTATCGTCATCCTGCATCATCAACGAATCATGTCAAAAATAAAATCCATAATCATAACATCTAATCATATGCACAAATATCATATATACAACAATCACACCCCAATAGTTCACTCCCTGACTTGATTTGGAGTCCAAGGGTTTCATCAATGCCTCTGCATCCTCGAGGTCCAAAATCCTGCACACTCAGGAGAATTGAGTCAATAGCACATGTCTATGTCAATATAGCAAAATAACATGTCATCACATCCATAATGCCTCATAATCATAATCAAACTCCCAATAGTATAATAATCTGAATCACTTGCAAGCAAGTGTCCCCAAAGAATAAGTTCGCTCAGTGCACGCAAGAGCATGATGTTACAATATGATTAATAATTATTCCTTACATATTCACCAATATGTAGGTTTAACACATATGATGATCCATGCATAAATATACAATTATATTACACAGTAATAAGCATGCATAAATATACAGAATTAGAACACAATTGTATCAGTAAAGTCCATAATAAAAATAACATAATTATTTACATTACTCGATGAAATAATGCACACAATATTAACACTTATCTTTTAAACAATTCAACAATTGCGTGCAGACCTCATACGTTCCTCCCAGCCATAGATCTCATTACTCATAATCTCCTAGCAATGGGTCACCCCCAAGTTGGAGCTAGGATTCCACCCCCAAGTTGGGGCTATGTAAGGGGTTTCATGGGTGTCATTCCAATCCCACTAAGTCTATATAGCGCTCAACAAGTAAAAAAAAATACCCAAGGAATCAATATTAATAAAAGTTCCCAACACATAGCCTCTCTTTCCCCGCATGATTGTCCCACCCCAGGAAGTGTACCCCTTCTCTGCTCATCAATCCTTTGGTTCTCCCACTTCACTTATGAGGCTTTATAAATGGGCCAAACATGAAGTCTCAGAAAAATGTATCTCATGGAACCAATATCGCTTACAATATTGACTACCTACATCTTCATATGGGCCCAACAACTTGCTACTTCAACATGTTTATGGGCTTGAAAATCCGCTTCTTCAACACATACCACCAAGGATTTACAAGGTAATTCTGCTCCATATCTCCACACTCCTTAAAATCATAGAGTGATGGCCCATATAATCCATATGATCCCCTCTCCTCCCCCCTAATAATTACACTAATTCTCAATAGTATAATGCATGTGCCTAACTTGACACTTGGCATGCACAAGGGAATACATGTTCCCCACTTGTAATTTGTTCCCATCCCTTATAAAATTAGTATGACGTAATATCATAAGACTTGGAAATTTATGAATAATATTATATTATTCATTTTGTCTTAATCCCCCTTGGCTTATTCCTTTTTTCTTAATCCTTTAGATCTCTTTCCCTCTCGTGGATTCCTAGTCCCCCATACTCTTTTGTCTGTTTTGGTCTGCAGCAATGATGTATTTTGTTAATAATATGAGTGATTACATATAAAAATATTAGGTTTTTTATCCTTTTAACATCTTGGCTCTCCATCCTAATAATCTCACATGCACCATATCCTATAATATCTTGGCTCACCATCCTATAGAACATATGTACATTTATAAATAGGAATCAACTTGGGGGTATTACAATGAAGGTGCATGTAAGAATGGAACCCTTTATTTAAATATATATGGAAGATGAGGTTCATGAATCTATGAGATCCATAGAAGCATAGATAGGTCTGGAACAGTGATGAAGGTGCATGAAAGAATGAAACTCTTGATTTAAATATCTATGGGTGATTAGTTCGTGAAGCTTCCCATGGAAGTTCTTGTAGGTTTCTTCTGAATATGAGATGATTAGTTGTTTAGCACAGAATTGTTGGATTTAGAGGTCAAAGAGAAAATATAAGGAACAAATAAGAGGAACTCTGATGAAGATGGAGCTTATAAAAGAGAAACAAAACAAAGTAAAGACATGATGGAGTAGTGGATGAGGGGTGGAGGAGGAATGGTGGTGAAACATGTGAAATCACATTAGCAAAAATGATGCAACAAAAATAGAAGAGACTATTCTTATTTCGTTTTTCACCATCACAACCAAAAATCCATGCCGACATAAAATTTCGATGCCCCTACTATGTTAGGGACCTAACCCCCTAACTTCTCATTTAGGTATAATAGTATATTTCCATGTAATGAAGGATGATACTAGTTGACAAGGCATATTTAATAAATATGAACAAGTCAATGTAAGAAGACCTAATAGAAGCTTCCACTTCTAGAAAGATATTCCTCTAGAATGTTCTTTAGAAGATATAATTAGTATAAATAAGATTAGAAGGTATGAGAGCGATTTTTCTTGAGAATTATTGTAATATAGCTCTAGTTTTCTAAAGGTTTCCCCCTCAAAGAGGAAAGTGAAAATTGTTTCCTATCAATAACAATTTTATTCTAGTGTTGTGGAATCCGTCTATTTGTTCTTTCATTGTTATTCACTGTAGTATCTCTATTTTTTGTTGTTGAATCCACTATTATTCACTCCAATATTTATGCTTATGATATTATAATAGATCTAGTACCTAACAAGTGGTATCAAAGCACCTTTCTTGGCAGAAATTGTGGGTAAATTTGTTTATGGGTAGAGACATATTCTGACGTCTTAAAGCTACAAATATCTTTCGTTCAACATATAAATCCTCAGTTGGTGAAGCATACATGTAGGAACTACAATTGGTACTTAAGCGCACATTGTTGACCACCCTTGTAATCCTTGTTGGTACCCCTTCGAGTGGTAGTGCATCAGAAAACACATGTATACATATTGGTCTAGATACTCTGAATCCCTCTATAGATAAATTGATCGACCTCCTAACTGCTATAGTTGTATATTTTAACCTTGTACAATATTTATTGCAAACATATTTTCAGTAAAAGAACAGAAAAGATACAATGGCAAATACAAATATTACACAGAGATTTTCCCCTAGAAACCCAAACCGATAAAACCAACATATTCTATATCCATTCATTATGATACATTGTTTACAATAAAATATACATATAGGAGCCAATGACATCCAAACCTTAACCCAATCACTTGTATTAATTAGCAACACTAATTTCTTAACGAGAAATAGAAAACTATCGACAAAGAAACCATGTGCCAAAACACCACCTAAATATGTGACACATTTCCCGATGCATAAAATATTTTTTCAAGGGCGCTACCCCCGAGCCCCCACACAAGGGGAATTCTCCCCCCTCAAACCCCCCTGCACACTCGGTGCAATGCAGAGACACTACTACTCATGCAAATAATATAACACATACCCAAAATTCTCCCACTTGTTTTTTTCTTTTCATACAAGGGGTTACAGGGTCACATAGTCAACAATTTAGGGAAACAATGCCCATGGATCCTCTACACCAAGAGAACTTCTCAGTGCTCACAGATTTTGTTAAATAATCTGCAACATTATTCAAAGTGTCCACCTTCATCAACAATGCTTTATTTTCTTCAATCATGTCTCTCACAAAGTGATATTGAATATCAATATGATTTGTCTTTGAATGATAATTTAGGTTCTTCGCCAGAAAAATTGCACTTTGACTGTCATAATATATCCTTACAGCTTGATGTACCAACCCAATACCTGAACACAATATTTGTAACCATAATGATTCCTTACTTGCATGTGTGGCTACCATGTATTTAGCTTCTATAGTTGAAAGCATCACTACAACCTGTCTTTTGCTCATCCAACTTATTTCTCCTCCAACAAGGTTAAACACGTACCCACTTGTAGATCTCCTCGGATCTAGATATCCAGAACAATATGCATCCACAAATCCATGTATATCCACCACTTTGTCCAATCTCGGTCTTCCTTTGTAGCACAATCCATATCTAGCAATGCCATGCAAATACCTCAAAACCCTTTTTATTGTTGTCCAATGCTCCTTCCCTGATTTTGACATATACTTGCTCAAAACTCCCACTTCTTCTGCAATGTCCAGTCTAGTACAGACCATTTCATACATCAAACTGCCAACTTCACTTGCATATCGAACACGAGACATGTCCTCCTCCTCTTCTTGTGTCTTGGGACACTGATTCGCAGATAACTTTACCCCAACAAGAATAGGAACCTTGACCGGTTTACATTCCTGCATATTAAACCTCTACAATATTGTCTCGATATATTTATTTTTATTTAACCATAGTTTCCTCTTTTTCTAATATCTTTTAATTTCCATGCCCAAAATTAAATTTGAAGCACCGAGATCCTTCATGTCAAATTTAAAGGAAAACTGGGTTTTCATATACTGGATAATCTCCTTGTTGTTTCCTATCAGCAACATGTCATCCACACACAGGACCAAATAAATCAAATGATCACCAATTAATTTAAAATACACACAGTGATCCTCTTTGCTTATTGTGAAGCCAAGTCCCAGCATATAAGTATCAATTTTTTTATACCACATCCTTAGTGATTGTTTTAAACCATACAGGGACCTTTTCAGCTTGCATACCAGCTCCTTGTTTCCCTTCACAACATAACCTTCTAGTTGCTTCATATATATTTATTCTTCCAGATCCCCATGTAGGAATGTTGTCTTCAAATCCATTTTTTATACTTCAAAATCAAATGCAGAAGAAATAGATAACATAAATATTATAGAGGTTAACTTGGCAATAGGAGAAAAAATATCACCAAAATCAATTCCCTCAACCTAGGAATAACCCTTTTCTACTAACTGAGCTTTGTATTTCTTCACTTTTCCTTCTGCATTCAGCTTCTTTTTAAATACCCATTTGCTACCAATGAGATTTCTTCCAGTTAGAAACTCCACTAGATCCCAAGCCTCATTCTTATCCAAAGATGTCATTTCTTCGTCCATGGCCCTTTTCCAGAGATTTCCATCCTCTAAATCCACTGCCTCCCTGACAGTTATAGGATCATCATGAGTAATAGACAAATAAAAATTTGAACATAAATCAGATGGAGTATACATTTCTGATATCCTTCTTTCCCAAACCGATCTCCTCAATACTAGAGTATGAGGATCTTCTTCTTCTGATTCATGTTCTTCTGTAGAGTCTGACTCATCGTCCTTTAAACCAAACTCTCTTTTCTCTAATTATTACTTACTTGGTAGGACTTCATGTTTAACAACATCCTTCATTTCTCTAAATACCACATCTCAGCTATACACTACCTTCTTAGATTCTGGGTTCCAAAGATTATAACCTTTGAGACCATCTTTATATCCAATAAAGATACACTTTTCGGCCTTCTTATCTAGCTTACTCATGTTTTCCATTGGAACATGAACATATCCATCACATCCAAATACCTTGATATGTGTGAGAGAAGGTTCCTTACCATTCCATACCTCTTGTGGAGTCTTGTCATCCAACGTCGATGAGGGTGATATGTTAACTAGGTAACATGCAATACCCACTGCCTTTGCCCATAATTCTTTCCCTAACATGTAGTACGACTAAGGGCATGGTCTAGCCTCCTTAGTTGGTTCCCTAAGATATTTGGTTGAGTACTACTATTGTACCTTGCACGTATATTAGAGAGATATAGCATAAAGAAAAACCTTTTATGTAGAAACCATGAATACCCTAACCCTTGGGAGGGAAATAGAAACAAAAAATACAACATCTATTGTGGTGCAACTATGCCTCATGCATTCTAGTTGTGAAATTCCTACACATTTGTTTTTGTTAATAATTTGGCTATTTCGTCCTACCCTCCTCATTATTTAAGAGATATCCCATTGGATTATTCTCTTTGCCCTGATCATAGTGGTACCTATCAATTTCAACCCTATTTTCCAGTGGATCTGACCCCTTCCCGACACCCTTATTTGAAACCTATGTCATTTCATTCCTCTTTTCACACTCAACATATTTATATATATCATTTTTCACTCCACCTCTTTCGTTCTCTTCCAACCATGGCCACCAATCACAACAAAGAATTCCTTCACATCCAATATGAATCGAAACAACACAATGTAGACATCCAAATACTAATCTCTGAAATGGCTTCCAATAATTCCCACTTGGACACCTTCGAGGCCAAAGTTATAGGTGAATTGTCCTCCCTCACCCAGTGGTTGAAACAATCCCTTATCTCTCCCTCCCTTGAACAAACTTCCAGCTCTGAATTTGAGAAATTTTCCCATAATATGACCCTTCATTCCAATTCCCTTCCTTGTGACCCCCATCTTCCCCAAGTTGAAGTGAACAAATTTGACGGATCTGATCCCACTGGTTGGGTCACTGAAATGGAAAATTATTTCTTCTTGCATGGCATTATTGATGATATGGAAAAAAATCATTATGGTGTTCTCTATTTGGATGTGAAACATTGACAATGGTGGAAATGGAGTAGAAAGACATGCCTGGGGTATGTTTCTTGGACTCAATTTGTGGCAGAGATATATGACCACTTTGACACTGAAATCCACTATCTTGGACATTTGACTAAGTTGAAGTAATATGGAATAGTGTAAGAATTCATATCTTCCTTTGAACACTTGGCATTCATAATGAAGGGAATATCTGATGCCTTCTTCCAAGAATGTTTTATCAGTGGCTTCAAAGAGGAAATTCGAGCCCAGGTCCTCATGGCTCACCCTCACACTTGGTTGGAAGATACTAAATTTACTAAGGAATCCCAACAAATTGTCTCTGCTCATACCCACAAACCTTCCTTTTTTCCTCTCACTCGACCTACCAACCCTGCCCCTCCTCCCACTCCCCTCAACATCTTGAAATTAACCCAAGATGAAATGATAGAATGCTAACTCAAGAGCCTTTGTTATAATTGTGATGGAAAATATTTTATAGGGCACAAGTGTAAGGAACAAAAGTTGTTTATGGCCATATATAAAGAATTTTTTGAAGAAGATCTCGAGACCCCCCATGTGGTAGAGTTACCCATGCCAACTGATATTACCCCACCCTCCGACCAACCAAAAGTAGAACCAGTCATTTCATTGAATGCTCTCACTGGCTTCTCTGCTTCCGAAACCCTCAAGATCATTGGCTACAATAATAATCAAAAGGTCATCATCTTAATTGGAACTGGAAACACTCATAATTTTACTCATCATCATATTTCCCAAGAAACCCATTTTTATATATGTTCATTCAACGAATTTCAAATGATGATTGTTAATGGAGGTTCAATGAAATGTGGGGAGCATTGTGAAAATGTGTGTCTCCAAATTAGGCAGTACAACATGAAATATCATATGTTTGCTAATGACATGGGTGGTTGTGATTGTTCTTGGTGCAAAATGGTTACACACTCTTGGTCCCATCCTCATGGATTTTAATGAATTAACCATGCAATTCTAATAGACGAGCGAACAATATAAATTCCAAGGAATCATAATAGCCTCCCCCAAGATCATCAATTCCCATTGAATGGAAAAGATCCTCAAAAAAGTTCATTCCAACATTATTTCCAAACTCCATCCTATTAAAACAATTGAGACACCAATGGTGCATCCTTACCTCCAATGTATCATCTCCAAACACCAAGTTGTTTTTTCCACTCCCTGGTAACTTCCTCCTTATCATGGTGTTCATTATCATTCCATTCCTCTGATCCCCGATAGCCTTCCTCCCAATGTTCGTCGCTATCTTCATTCCTTTTCCCAAAATAATTAATTTGAGAAATTTGTTCAAGAATTGCTAGCTGCAGGTGTTATTCCCCCTAGTACCATCCCCTATTCTTCCCATGTGGTCATGGTGCTAAAAAACGAAGGTACTTGGTGCATGTGTCTAGAATTTCATGCCCTCAATAAACTAGCCATCAAAGAAAAATTTCCCATTCCCGTCATTGATGATATCTTGGATGAATTGAGTGGTGCTCAATATTTTAAACGTAATCTTTGTTCTAGCTACCACCAGATATGTATGCAAGAGGAAGACATCCCTAAGACTTATTTTCCCACTCATGAGGGTCACTATGAATTCTTGGTCATTCCCTTTGTCCCGTGTAATGATCCCTCCACTTTCCAAGGTCTCATGAACCATGTTTTTCATCCTTTTCTCCATAATTTTGTCCTAGTTTTTTTTTATGATATTCTCACCTATAGTAAAACCTAGAGAGACCATCTTACCCATGTGGATCAAGTTCTCAGATTACTCTCTCAACACCAAATTTTTCTCAAGCAATCTAAATGTTCCTTTGGAGATTCAAAAGTGGATTAATTGGGTCATATTGTCGAAAAGGATGGTGGAAGGTTGGATCCTAAGAAAATTGAAGCTATGCAGGATTGGCTGCACCCAAAAATTCTCAAGAGCTTACCTGGTTTTCTAGGTTTAACAGGATATTATCGCAAATTTGTTAATAATTATGGAAAAATTGAATCACCTCTTAATTCTCTCCTAAAAAACAATTCTTTCACTTGGACTCTAGTAGTTGATCAATAATTTCAAGCATTGAAATAATCCATGTGCACAACTCCTATCTTGGCCCTTCCTGACTTCACAAATACATTTGTCCTGAAATGTGATGCCTCTCGGAAAGGCATTGGTGCAATAATAATTCAAGAGGCTATGATTATGAGTTAATTTTTAAGAAGGGAAAATAAAATGTAGTGGTTGATAATTTGTCCAAAAAGAAAAAGAAGAAGGATCCATTTTTCCCTCTCCTTCATTGTCCCAGATTGGTTGCAAGCTATTCACCAGGAATAACTGCAACACCCAAAAAATTCTCGACTGATCCAACAATTGCAAAACAATTCTCTAGTCTCTCCACAATACTCTTGGAACAATGAAGAGATTCTCTACAAAGGCTATCTATATTTAAGCCACCAGTTACAACTTAAATCCATAGTGGTTTCTGAGCTTCCTGCTTCACCCACAAGAAAGCATTATGGGTTTACCAAAACCTATGAACGAGCCAAACGTTAATTTTTCTGGGAGGGTATGAAACAATATGTCCAAACCTTTGTGGTTGAATGTGATGTATGACAAGGAAATAATGGGGAAACTCTCAAAGCTCTGGGAACACTACAACCACTTCTGATTCCACCATCTATTTGGAGGGACATTTATATGGATTTCATTGTGGGATTACCTAAATCCATAATTAAGTTAGTCATTATGGTGGTAGTTGATCACCTTTCCAAATATGCTCATTTTCGTGCTCTTCAAAACCCGTTCACAACATGCACAGTGGCTCATATTTTCATGGATCATATTTTCAAGCTTGATGGAATGCCTCATTCTATTATATTTGACAAAGATCCCACTTTCACCAGAAATTTTTGGCAAGAACTATTCAGGCTCCAGGGAGCACAATTACATCTCAGTACTTCTTATCACCCACAAACTGATGGCCAAAATGAAGTTGTCAACAAGTTCTTGGAAACATATTTAAGGTTTTTTTCATCTGAACGACAACATCAATGGGCTAAGTGGTTACCCCTAGATGAATGGTGGTATAAAACATCTTACCATACTTCTACATGTATGACTCCTTTTGAATAAGTATACGAACACGATCCCATGTCAGTTCTTTCCTACATACTAGGGGTCTTGAAGGTTCAGGAGGTTTTAAAAAATCTTATAGTCCATGCCGCCATTCTCCATTCTGTCAAAGACAATTTGGTCATGGCTCGGAATCATATGAAACAATAAGCATATCAAGGATGTTTAGAATGCCAGTTTTCTACAAGAGACCAAGTGTTTCTTTGTCTACAACCTTACAAGAAGACTTCACTCAAAGTTGAACACTTTCGGAAGCTTTCTCCCAAATTTTATGGTCCTTATACACTTCTCAAGCACGTGGCACCAATTTCCTATCAGTTAGCTATGCCCAGTCATTCTAATATCCATCTTGTTTTTCATGTCTCATGCCTAAAGAAGGTGATTGGATCTAAATGTCAAATTCAAACCAATCTTTCGAAATTAGATGTTGAAGGTCCCATATGGTTGCAACCACAAAAAGTCTTGTACCAACGTGAACGTTGTCTCCATCATCGCACCATCAATGAGGTGTTAGTGTAATGGAAAGAAACAACTCCAAAAGATGCCACCTGGGAGTCGACCACTATTGTTAAGAACCAAGATAGATATGCAAATATAATCACCACAAATACAGAATACACAATAGATCCACAAAGCAAGATAGAAGAAACCACACTATATTATTACCAAACCCTTAAGGTAGGGAAACACCATACAATGGATCCTATTATGGAAGGGATCCTCTCCTGTTCACTTGTCTCTTCGAGGGGGCATCCTCCTATTGAGCTACCGCTCCAAATACAATAATTCTCTTCATGTCTCATTAAATTGCTTGAACCCCTTTATATAGTG
>SNQJ01S0075893.1:0-11713 GCA_010110895.2 Picea sitchensis
AGACCCTCAATATATAGGATAATAGAGATAAGATCAAAGGTTAATCTAGATAATATCTAGATTCCCAAGATAACAAACTTCTCTAGGTCAAACCACAAAAATTATGAGGTTTAATCTCATCTCATGGAAACTAATGTTAATTGAGAAGTAAAAGACCCGATCACACCTTGCATTCATGTAGGGAGAGATTGGTCACCCTCTGCAATAGGACAAGAGGAAACCAACAATATTGGTCATGGGTTGTAAAGGGACAACCAATGACCAGGAAAAAGGGTACTGCAAAATTAGGAGAAATGTGGTCTAATTCAGTGTTTCAGACTACTAACCTCTAGATTATGCTCATCTAGTGATCAGGTGGAAAATAATTGTATAACATATGCCCCCTAAAGTGTCAGGTCATAATAGGTGTCTAATGGATGAAATACTTTACAAATTAATCATAGATCTTTGGGCGAAGGAACCTGGAAATAAAACATCATTGGTCTTGCATAATAATAACATCTCTGAGGTGGGCATACCCATGCTTGGTAATAAAAATTAAGCATATCCGCCAAAAATAGTACATTTTGGATCCATGTGTGACACATACAATCATATCATGGCCAAAAAAGAATACATTGTGGGCCCATGTCACAAGTGAAAACATAGCCACGACCAAGTACAAATGTGGATCTATGTCACAGTATACAAATCAGTGAGAAGACTTGATTTCTTGAGTGATCTTTGAAGTACTCATGAATAACTCCATCACAACTTGGAAGGGAATGACATTAAGGAATGTGGTGGTCCCAACCCATGGTCTTCATCCCAAATCCCAATGGTATGAATCTATAACATGCAAATAAATGAGTTGAGGTCAATCATGGTAGAAATCGTTTGATTACCGGTCATTGATGTATATCATTAAAAAACATGAGGTAATCCGCAGATGATGATGATGGACCCCAAGATACCTAGTTCAATCTAGTGGTTGTGAATAAATGAGTTTAATTTGAACACTCGTAGATTCATTCAACATGAGTCAATGATGTAAACCCACTGCTAAAATGCAAGGGAATCTGCCACTAATGTCTGCAAATTCCAAGGTACTAATTGGTTTCTAGATTTCAAGCCTGGATAATGATATGGAGTCAAAAGGATGAAATCCATCGAAGTAGGGTCGTGATGTATCCCCCATAAATGGACATGAAAAATATAAAGTTAGATGGTGTGAAGAGTGTAATAATAGAGCAAAAATGACTCAGGGATGGTCGGGATGAATGGACTAAAGGACTTAAATTGGTCAACATGGGCTAACTTTCCTTGAATAAAAAAACACGACAAATAACTTGAGTTGGAAGCATTGACTCGTTAATGACCAAAACGTTCACCATGGAAGACGGGAAGAGTAACCAGTCGACGAAGTTCGAGAACTCATGGAGATGGTGATGACTAAGAAACAATGGATAACCCAATTGTTGGACATAGATGAAAAATAGGTGCATTGTTCAATGGAGACTCAATAGACAATTGTCATTTGTGAAGATGACTAGATGAAAAAACTCCCCACTCTTTTTCTTTCATTCATTTTAAAACGAGTGTGAAAGAAAATAAAAGTATGCTTGATATTCTTGCCTGTGGATTTAATTGCGAGCTGGAGGCAAAGAATGGTGCTCGACAGTCTTTCCAATGTTTAAGGACTCTAGAAAGAGCCCGAAGAAGAGTCCATATACACTCTTTTGGATTTAGTGAGCCCAAGAAAGTAAATGCTCATGTGTCATTTCATTTTTAGAGAGTTTGAAAGGACAAAGAAAACTCTAAGGGTATTTTTTTCGTAAATTTAGTCCCCCGAGCCTGAAAAAGTATAAAACAATACAAGGGAGAACTCTTCTATCCCATGTTGACTAGAGTATTATTTTTTTGTAATTAGTCCATATGGTCCAAAGAGGGTTAAATTACATTGAATAGATGTTTTTTCAAATCCATTTAATGAGTGTGAAAGGAAACAAGCTCACTCAGAAACCTTTTCATGTTTAGGGAGTCTAAAAAGAGCTTAAAGGAAACTCCAAAGAGCTCCTTTTTCATATAGTTTTTATGAGCATGAGAAAGAACAAAGACTAACTCATGGTTATCTGTTTCATTTTTTAACGAGCTTACAACTGAGAATGAAATTGTTCTTGGAGCGTTTGCTTCATTTTTAAATGAGCTTGAAACAGAGAATGAACTATGTTTGGTGTTGGTTTCATTTTTTCATGAGCTTGAAATAGAGACTAAAATTGTGCTCGGGGTTGGTTTCATTTTTACATGAGCTTCAAATAAAGGATATAATTGTGCTCGGGGTGCTTGTTTCATTTTACATGAGCTTGAAACAAAGAATAAAATTGTGCTCGGGGTTTCTGCTTTGTTTTTACACAAGCTTGAAACAAAGAAAGAACTATGCTTGGGTTTGGTTTCATTTGCTAGTAAGCTTGAAACCGAAAATTAACTATGTCTCGAATGATACCCATCGACGATTTTCTTCCCAGTGTGATGTCCAGAGGTTGGTACTTTGAGTGATACCCATCTATAGATTTTTTCCCAACATGATGTCCATAGGTTGGTAATTTCCCCCCAGCATGATCAGCATAAGCTAGTAGATTAACTCTAGTATGATGTCCAGATGCTAGAGACGTGCCCCCCAAGCTTCATTTCATCCGCCAAATCTTCTTCAACACCCGGTTAGACTCCTGGCTACTAATAGGAATAGGTTCACCAGGTAGGGAGGAAGAAAGAGGATCAACTGATACAGGAAGAGGAAAGGAAGGTTCAGCTACTACATCTAGTGGAAGACTCGACTCAATTGGAGGGGGGTCTATTTCATTTTTTAACAAGCTTGACACAAACAATAAACCATGTTCATGGTTATCCGTTTCATTTTATAAACGAGATTGACATAGAAAGCAAACTATGATCATGGAGGTCTGTTTCATTTTTTAATGAGCTTGACACAGAAACGAGAAATTTGCTCAAAAACATTCTGATTCATTTTTTTATGAAATTGACATAGGAAAATAAATATGCTCGTAATCATTTGTTTCATTTTTTAACGAACTTGACATAGAAATGGTAACTTTTCTCGAAACCCTTCACCATGGCTTTCAAGAGGTCTTGTTTCCCCCATGTTGAGGAAGG
Organism: Picea sitchensis; assembly: GCA_010110895.2. Taxonomy (NCBI): domain Eukaryota; kingdom Viridiplantae; phylum Streptophyta; class Pinopsida; order Pinales; family Pinaceae; genus Picea; species Picea sitchensis. The sequence goes on from SNQJ01S0075893.1 coordinate 3,151, forward strand.
ACCTACAGCTGCGGGGCCATGGGGGAAACAACTAGCTGGGGGAAACCTTTAGTTGAGGGTCAACAACCAGTTTACGGCCCATCACTTACCAGAAACCAACCAGGACAATCCCTGGTTGGAAACCAAACTCCTTTCCAAGTTCCGTGATTAATCCGCCAGTATAAACTTACTTTCTCTTTTCCTCCCCTTTTCTCATGAGAGGCCCTCAATATATAGGATAATCGAGATAAGATCAAAGGTTAATCTAGATAATATCTAGATTCCCAAGATAAAAATCTTCTTTAGGTTGAACCACGAAAAATCCAAGTTTTAATCTCATCTCATGGAAACTAATGCTAATTAAGGGGTAACAGACTTGGTCACGCCCTACATTCATGAAGGGAGAGACCGGTCACCCTCTACATGAGGACAAGAGTCGACCAACAATATTGGTCACAGGATGTAAAGGGACAACCAACAACCAAGAAAAAAGGTATCACAAACTCAGGGAAAAAGTGGTATAATTCAATGTTCTGGATTGCTAACCTCTAGATATTCCCATCAAGTGATCAGGTGGAAATAATTGTATAATAAAATTGTATAACACTACCACCAAATTCATTGCCAAGAGAAAGAGCCACTATCCTCAAACTCATACTTCTAGGATCCAGAAGACATCCAATACAGACAAGGATTCTAAAGGAAGGAACATTGGGGAGCAAAGCCCCACAATCCCTCCTTGATTTAAGGATAAGGTTGAGCTTTCTAGAAGTATAAATATGCCTCGAGGATTAGCCTTGAAGAAGGAGGAAGATGGATAGAAGATTGAACTATTGTATTTTTTCATTTTACTCGAAGATTTTGAAGACTTGGGTCTGTGCTCCATGAATTTACTTGTTGTGATTAATCAATAGATATTTTTTCCTTCTCAACTCATTATTCTTTTTAGGTTCCTTGTGTTTCTTGGGTAGGTCCCACTCAAGAGGGCTCAAGGACCCTTATATAGTTTACTTTTTATGTTATTTTGTTTTTAGCTTCATAATTTAGTTATTTTTATATACTTAAATCAGCACATCATTATGTTCATGAATGTAGTGTAGTTATGTTTCACATGCCAAATTATGTACTTTCATTCTGCTTAATGTAGAAGTTGTTAAAGTTTTATAGAATCTAAGTAAGATTTCTTTTCTAGGATCATAATTTCATCCCCATATCATTACAACGTGTTTTGATCATTTCATTATTTTTAGGAAGAGTTAATAGGCTATTTAAATCTTTCTTGCTTTTCCTGCAGACTTCCTGTAGAACTGTTACAGCTCATGTAGAACTGTTATAGCTCCTGTAGAACTGTTAACATTTCATGCAGGACCGTTCAGATTAGAATTTATTGCATCCATTTCACTTCATTCATGATGATTAATAATGTTAATGAGATGGCATCAGGCTATGGTATTTCATAAGGGGTTAGGAGCTTAGATAGGAATAGATCTTTCCAAAGATTAGCATAGTTTCATTCAACAAATGTAATTATGTTTCTAGATTAATTTCCTTCATGCAATTAGATCAGTTTCCTTTTAACAATGTGTGATTTTACTTCAGCAATGTGTGATTAGAATAATTTCCCTTCAGCAATGTGTGGTTTCAATTATTATTCATTAGTTTCTTTCAATTCAGTTACCTGCTTGCTTAAGTAATGTACCCCCTTTTCAAGTGCTCAGAGTAAGACCTAGGGTATCATCAATCCCAACCAATAGATAGATGCATAAAATAAAATAGTGTATTTTTCATATATTTTTCACGGTACTTTGGGTTGATAATTAAAGTACCAAGCTAAGGAAGTAGTAATATTATTGTTTTTATTCCAACGACCACTAGTGGCCTCCAACATATACACACCTATGCATCATCCTAGACAATGATATGCTCATCTCTACACAATGATCACTTTGATTTCAACAACCTAATTTTCCCATTTAGAAATCATATGTAGCATCACAAACTTGTAGAAAACACAACGAATTCATATTCTTTAAGGTGACATTCAATATATCATGCTCATATTTGAGGTGAATAATGGATTATTTTACCCAAATTTCCAATGATATATCCACATCGGCAATATATTTATATCAATTGATCTATGCAAGATCAGATCCATACCTCAATCTATGAAATTTGTCATGCCTCTCAAACATTCAAACCACCTATGACATTGATTCGACCAGCATCAAACTCCACCAGTGATATCTATATCTCCAACATTAATCCATGAATGTTTAGGTGTGTTTGACCTATACCCATGTATTTGCAAATGTTTCCCACAACCCGAACACAAAGCACACAACTTCCAAGTGATCTACACACAGTGACCATCTCATCTACTCAACTACACAATTTGGCTTGTGGTGTGTGACATGTGACCTACCTCTCTACCCCAAGTGATATCAAATGGAGTATTTTCCACAACGTCCCAATTTGGGATTCCACAATAATGCCCCTTAAAGACCATGACAGAAAAATGGTTGCAAAGAATGGTGGCAAAGAAGGTGAAAGATGATCATCCAATTTGGGTATTTGGTGTTATGAACCAAATTCTTAAGGTATCATAATAAATTGGAGTACACACCATGTATAGTAATTTTGAGTGTGGAGTAAAACTCCAAGATAGATAAGAGAGATGAGTTACACAATAACTCCTTAAATAATAGGAGAACCTCTTCCAAATACCCTAATACATTCATACATCTTGAATCTCATATTCTCTCAATAATGACTACATGATCTCTATATATACATATTCACACAATGCACATGTATCTCATTTATTAGGACAACCAATGTTACATATACATTTACCTGATTACATATACATTTAACCCCATCTATTCCCCCCTTGGGGTCATATCATATACATTTAACCCCCATTGGGGTCATATCAAAGTATCCTCCTTCAAAAAGCTTTGTCCTCAAATGTTTTCAATCCACGGTGTTACATGTGATGAAACAAAGTAATAGGATTTACTTATGTTTTTTCTTTCTTGTTGCCAATTATGATGATCAATCCATCCAAACTCAATTCTTTTTGCTCTTAAACATTGATAGCTAGTTGTGGTAGAATGTTTTTTTCTTTGATTCTATGTGTTGTTGTTGTGACTTCTCTAATTTGTTTTATTTGTTGGTCTCTAATAATATCTTGTCAAACAATAGTTTTGTGATGCCCTATCCCATGAATATTATAACATATTCCATCTTCTTCCTTGGTAATATCAATGTCAATCTTCTTGTGTTTCTTGAAACAATTCCTTGTAATGAGGGTATTGATATGGTTTAACATGTGATGGTTTTCCTTCATTTGTCACACCCATGTCGCTCATATTATTTTAAAAAACAATGGAATCATCTATCCTTTATTCTTGTTATTTAAGACTACTTTCTTTTGAGATAATTCCATCATATTTGAATTTAACATTTTAAGGTTGGAGCCCAATTTCTTTAATTATTTTTTGGTGACCTTCTTGAATCTTGTACTCCTTCTCCTTTTGAAGTTGAATGGTGATATTTTCCATTAAATTATTTATTCCTTATTCAATTATTTCTTTCATTTCTTCTTTGATATCATCAGCATCCAGGGATTCTTCAATAATTTTACTCATTTCTTCATTAATGATCTTTGATTCTGCCTCTTGCAAATTTCTTTTCACATTCCTATCATAATTAAGAATATCTTGATTATGCGTATATAACCTTTTTGTTTCTTCATCTTTCTTTTTTGATTCCTCCCTTGACTCGTTTGTTTCCCACTTCCCTTTGTTAGTATCTCCCTCTTTTAATTTTTGAACCTCCTCAATGAGTGCTTCATTAAGGTCGTGTATCTTGGATATCTCACCACCTGTATTCTTGATCTCTTCTTTTGATTATTTCAACTCATCTTTAATTTTATATATTACCTCCATTTTTGTATCCCTAATCCATTTATTTGTGAAGAGTTCTTCATTTTTTTCCCATGTGGCATATAATCTAGTATCTTCATCAAGGATTTTCCATGACTTAGAAGATCCACCAAAAAGACAAAAACCTACCAAAAAATGACTCATACTAGATTACTTTACCTTCCTCAACATTCCATGGGATTTATTTCATCTTTATCTTCATCTCATGTAAATGCAAGTAATTCCATTGATTCTTAAGTGAGGTCTAACCACAACCCTCAAATCCCAACCTCGATATATTAGAAATAATCATCCAATATAGTTATTATATTTTTCCCAATATAATATCATGTGTTTTCTCTTTCCAATGGATTTTAAATCACCTCAATCAAACATCCCAATAAAAAATTATGATAGTTTAAAGTTAGCATACATTTAAAACCGTGATTTGGAGACTATCTTGCTATTCAACCTTTCTCTTGATGTATCTGTAACATTTTGTCCCCTCGGTATGAAATTTTTATATTTAGTATCCTAATATGTCTTCTTTGAAATTCCATAGTTTTGACCGAATTCCAGTGTGCCAAGATAAATTTATGGTAACTTTCCCAAAACTTCTTGTTTTTGTCCCTTTCAAGAGAGAGAAATTGTTTGGCTTGCCACGTGTCCAATTTTTTCCTCTCTACTTATGAAATTTTTACCTAAACTACTATGATTTGTATTATTTCCATAAGAACTAGTGACACTCAATTTGGAATTTTATAACTTTATATTTGATAGTTTTACCAATAACACTTGTTTGAGACTAGTTTCAAGACTAGTTAAAAACCCTAATTTCAGCAACCTATATTTCTGAAAGTATACAAAACAATAACCTAAAAAAATTACCACATGTACTCAAATATGTATCCTTAGTCTCCCAAAAAATTCACTATTTCAGATGTCCCAAAAAAAAATTACAGCGAAAGTTACAAGATCGCATGTTTGAGACTAATTTCAGGACTAGTCAAAAACTCTAACTTCTACAGGCTATATCTTAGAAAATATAGTGAACCAAAACCTGAAATTTTTATCATAATTGCTTTGATATTTCTCATCGGGCTCCAAAAAATTTAAAGGTTTAAAACTAGCCATAAAAAAATTAGAGTAAAAATACCAATATGACTTGTTTGAAGGAGCCAAACCCAAGGATCATATGTTATGAAACCAAATGTTATGAACCAAATTCTTAATATATCATAATAAATTAGAGTACATACCATGTATAGAAATTGTGAGTGTAGATTATAAATCCAATATAGATAAGAGGTATGAGTTACACAATAATGCCTTAAAGAATAGGAGAACCTCCTCAAAATACCTCAATACATTCATACATCCCAAATCACATGTTCCTTCAATAATGACTACATGATCTCTATATATACCTATTCACACATGGCATATGGACCCATTTATTATGAAAACCATTATTACATATACATTTACACCATTACATATACATTTAACCCCATATATTCCCCCCTTGGAATCATATCATATACATTTAACCCCCATATATGCCCCTCTTGGGGTCATATCATTCATCTTGGACAACGACCACATAGGAATTCAACAACAATGGAGAAAAATGTTTGAGAATATTTCCAATTACATGGATCATGATTCTTTATTGTTATGGCTCAGATGCACCAAATGGGTATGATACACATTCTCCGACGATGCCCAAAATACATATATTAACAAGTTATTGGTGACTTGCACAACCACCTTTCAAAATGATGACAAGTAGCAGAATGATATCAGATACTTAAAAATTTGGATCCTTTATGCAAATAACTCCTCGTATTTTCATCATTTTCACTCAACTGTGGAGAAGAAGGGTATAGTTTGATGTCATTCACTATTTGTAGTGTACTTAACCCCAAAACTTTAGCTAAATCAGATCAAATGTAGTGCAAAACCCAATAACGCAAGAGAAAAGAGAGATACAAATAGAGAGTTATGTTCACTTTTCTCTTCAAGGGGGCAACCTCTAAGAGCAATGCTCCAATTACAATAATTCTTGACAAAAAAATACATAACCTTCTACTCAATATATAGTTATCCATAGAGAATATAACTACCTATAGGCCCCTTATAATGAGGTTCAACCAACTAATATGGGACTTATTACTAAAAAGGACCCTTTATTACAATGAGTGATTATTAACTAACTATTTAATGGGCCTTATTCAAGGAAATTGGGCTCATAAAAGTATATTAGTAAGGGGGTTATGGTAGGACCATAACTTGCCCTCCCCCTTCAAAAGTAGTGTTGTCCTTGAGGTTGAAGGAGAGGAAATTGTTTCAAAATCATTATTGGTTCCCATTGGCATATTTTGATTGTATATATTTCTATTGGATCAATACGTCCTTAATTGTGCATTGACACAACTAGCACTCTCTAATATCCAATACTTATTTTGTTGGAGCCAAATGGAACTTTATTCATTAAGTTATTGTAGGTTGCTTTGCACTTTGAAATTTGATTCCACAACTTTCTTCAAACATGACACATGAAAGACTAGGTGAATCTTGGAGTGGGTTGGGAGATCCAGCTTGTAGGTGACCTAACCAATGCGTTGTATGATTTGATATGGGCCATAGAACTTGGGAGTCGGGTTCCAGGGAAATTTATCTTTGAGTGATGTTTGTTTATAAGGATGTAAGCGAAGAAACATTTGATTCCCTTCATTAAGAGAATGTCTGGATATATGTTCATCAAATTGTTGTTCATTCGATTTTATGCCATAAACAAGTTTTCCTTGAGGATACAGATAATATCTTCTCTAGTGTGAAGTGTTCTATCTATTGCATGAACCTTGGAGGTTACTAGTACATAGGATTCCATTGATAGGGGGTTTTGGCTAGAAATAGCTTCATATGGTGTCATTTTGGTAGCTCCATGATAAGTGGAGATGTATGAACATTTGGAAGGGGGAATCCATTATGCCCATTGGTGTGTATTTTTGGATGCAAAAATTATCAAATAGGTTTCTAGGAACTTGTTGACAACTTTTGTTTGACCATTTGTTTGAGGATGATATGCAGTGCCTATAATCAACTGTGTACCTTGAAGTTTAAATAATTCTTACCAAAATTTGTTGGTGAATGTGGGGTCCTGATCCAAGACAATGGAAATGGGAATACCATGTAGCTTCAATATTTGATCCATGAAGGCCTGTGGAACTAAGAAAAGAGTGAAAGGATGAGCTAGGGAACAAAAATGAGCATCTTTTTAAATATGGTTATTAACCACCATGATGATTGATTTGTTTCCTCCATTGGGAAGTCCTACAATAAAATCCATTGAAATGTCTGTCCAAATCTATGTTGGGATTGGTAATGGTTGCAATGCCCCTGGTACATTCATTGTCTCTCCCTTGTTTCTTTGGAAAGCATCACATGATGCTACAAATTCTTGGATACATGATTTCATGCCATCCCAGAAGAATCAAATCTTAGTTCTTTCATAGGTTTTATGAAAGTCATATTGACCAGCTATTGGTGATGAATATAGCTCCTTTAAGAATTGTTGTTTGGTTGAATCGTTTGCCAAAACAATGCACCATTTATACCGCAATGTATCTTATTTTCATGTATAACTTTTAGGTGAGTTGGGATCTAGCTGAAGTTGTTGGATGGGTTGCCTTAAAGGATTGTTCTATAGGCATTCATTGCAAGTCTCCTCAAGCCATATTAGACTTGGTAATTATAAGGCAAAGAGTGACCCATCCTCCTCGAATTGTCTAGATAAAGAATCAGCCAAAACATTCTCTTTACCCTTCTTATATATGATATCATAATCATACCCCAACATCTTGGTGACCCATTTATGTTTCTCTGGTGAAGAAAATCGTTGTTCAAGAAAGTAATTCATACTATGATGGTTATTCTTGATCTGAAAACGCATACCTGTGATATATGGGCACCAAGTGGACAAGCTCATAGAGGAGTATAGAGACCTCTTCACTTCACCTATAGGAGTTCCTATGCATTGTTAGGTCAACCATCTCATTGATTTGATACCCGGTGATCCCTTTCCCAATGGTCCAATATACATACTCTCCCTTTTGGAGAATGAGAAAATAAAGTGTAAAATTCATGATCTCATATGCAAGGGCCACATTTGACCAAGTTCCTCACCTTGTGGGAGCCCAATTGTGTTGGTTTAGAAGAAGGATGGATTGTGGTGGCTCTATATTATTTATATATCCCTAAATAAAATCATTGTTAAGAACCGATACATGATGCCCCAGATTGACAATATTCTTCATTAGCTAAAGGGTGTTGAGTTATTTAGCAAGATCGATATTAAGTTGAGCTATCACCAGTATCTGATAGAATCAACTGATGTATGGAAGACAACCTTCAAATATAAAGAAGGCCACTTTGAGTGGTTGGTCATGCCTTATGTATTAACTAATGTTCCAGCGCCATTCATGAAGATGACAGATTATATCTTGTGTCTATTCACAAACTCTTTTGTGGTGTTCTGTTTGGATGACATCCTCACCTTTAGTTGGACCTAGGTAGAGAACTTGCAGCATATTCATGTTGGATATATGTGTTATATTATTTACACGACTACAAGTAGTTTCTACGTTGCGATG
>SNQJ01S0075893.1:11731-36905 GCA_010110895.2 Picea sitchensis
CAATGGATTAGCGGTTTGGATGCCACGTTATCCTATATATGTATTGTATTGTAAACAATGAAGATATGATGAATAGAATATTACAGGGGTGGATCTAAACAAGTTGTTTATTTTCCCGGTTTGGGTTTCCAGGGTAAAATCTCTGTGTAATATGTGTGTGTTCCATTGTATATTTTTTGTTTTTATTGAGAATCCATTTACAGTAAATAATTGTACAAGGTTAAAATGTACATTTGGTATTATAGAAATTATTGGCTTCACGACGATGCCTTTTTGGTTAGGTTTTTGTCTCGGGTCTTTGGTAAACCTTGTTACAGTGGGAGATTTGCAGTATCAATTCTTCAGGTGAAAAGAAATGGTGAGCAGTTCAAAAATAAAGATCAAGAAATTTAATGGGAAAAGTTTTGAGTTGTGGAAGCTCAAGATGGAAGATCTATTCGTGGACAAAGATCAATGGATCATTGTGGATCCAAATACTACAAATACAACAACGTCAGCAGAAGACTGGGAAAATTTGTATCAGAAGGCAAAGACCACAATCCAGTTGTGTCTCTCATATTCAGCATTATTGAATGTCTCATGGGAAGCTACAACCAAGGAACTATGGGATAAGTTAGGAGCTTTGTATCAGTCAAATTTCCTAGTAAGCAAATTGTTCCTATGGAAGAAGCTATATAAGTTGAGGATGAAAGATGGAGACTTGGTGACAGAGCATTTGAATGCCTTCAATACTATGTTAAGTCAACTATTATCTGTTGATATTAATATTTCTTATGAAGATAAGTGTATCAAATTATTTTTCTCTTTACGAGACTTGTGGGATAGTCTGGTTGTGGTCATAAGTAGTAATAAAACTACCTTAAGTTTCAATGATGTTGTCTCATCCTTGTTTTCCGAGGAGATGAGGTGAAAGAACATGGAAGGACATAGCGCAGATGCATTATTTGCAAGAGGACACTCCCAATAAAGAAATAGATCTAAGTCCTTGAGTGGGAGATCTAAATCTAAGGGTAGTTCTAAATATCCCGAAATTTTTGTAAAGGTAAATTGGAGATGTAGAAAATAAGGGCACTACAAGAAGCAATGTAGATCCAAAAGTGTTGAGAGAGGGAAGGGATATGAATATGTTCCTTCTACAAAAGAAAAAATCTTGAAGGAAGGAGGGGATGTGTACTTGGATTCTTCAAGAACACATGCAAATCATGAGGCATGGATAGTTGACTTAGGTGAATCTTTTCATATGACTCATCATAGAGAGTGGCTCTATGAATATGAAAAGTATGTTGGAGGTGATGTTTTCCTAGGTGATGAATCGACGACCAAAATCATAGGATGAGGAAAATTCAAGTTGAATATCATGGATGGAAGGATTAGAATGCTCCCTAGTGTTCAGCACATTCCAGCATTGGCCATAAATTTTATTTCTATAAGAAAAATGGAAAATGTAACGGTAAAAACAATGTTTGAGAAAGAAACCTACAGGATGGTTCGAGGAGCAATGGTGTTGCTGAAGAGAGTTCGGTGTGGAACTATGTATAAGCTACATGGAAGAACTATTAGTGATGGGTGTAATAGTTCCATTGTTCTTGAGATTGGATATGAAGAAGAAAAAAATCCTACAATATCTGGAGAAAAGGTTATGTTGTGGCATCAAAGACTGGGGCATACCGGAGAGAAGGGATTTCGACTAGTACATGGTAAAGGTGTGGTTGAAGGTATCTCTAAATTCTATCTCGATTTTGATTTATGTGAAAATTGTGTATATGGGAAGCAGAATTGGGTAAGATTACCCTCTGGTGCAACGAGGGTAGAGGGAATTTTATAGTTTGTGCACAATGATGTGTTTTGACCTATGTCGGTTCCATCAGTGGGAAAATTTTTGTACTATGTCTTATTTATAGATGACTTCCTGATGAATACTTGGATATATTTCCTCGTGAATAAATCTGAAATCTTTGATAGGTTTAGAGAGTTTAAGGCTCTTGTGGAAAATCAAACAGAGAAAATAATTAAGGTGTTGAGGATGGATAATGGTGGAGAAATCTGTGGAAATGAATTGGAATAATTTTGAAAGAAGTGTGGTATATCAAGGAAGAATAATACTCCATATGCACCTCAACAGGATGGAGTTGCAAAAAGGATGAATAGGATGTTGATGGAAAAAGCAAGGTGCATGCTCAATAGTGCCTGGTTGGGATAGGAATTATGGGCAGAGGTAGTGGGTACTACATGTTACCTGGTTAATCGATCACCCTCGTCAACACTGGATTAAAAGACTCCACATGAGGTATTGACTAGTGAGAAACCCTCTCTCACACATCTCAGGGTATTTGGTTATGATGTCGATGTTCACATTCCAAAGGAAAACAAGAGTAAGCTAGATAAAAAGGCTAAAAGGTGTATCTTTATTGGGTATAAAGATGATCTGAAAGGTTATAAGCTTTGGAACCTAGAAAATAACAAGGTAATGTATAGTTGAGATGTGGTATTTAGAGAAATCAAAGATGTTATCAAATAAAAAGTCCTACCAAGGAAGGAAGAACCAAATAAAATAGAGTTTGAGTTGAAGGATGATGAATTAGACTATATGGAAGAATGAGAATCAAAAGAAGAAGATCCTCATACTCTAGTATTAAGGAGATCGGTTCAAGAAAGAAGGAAACCAGAAAGGTGTACTCCACCTAATTTCAGTTCAAATTTTACTTTGTCTATTACTAATGATGATCCTAGAACTGTTAGGGAGGCAGTGGATTCAAAGGATGGAAAACTCTGGAAAAAGGCCATGGTTGAAGAAATGTCATCCTTGGACAAGAATGAGGCTCGGGATCTAGTGGAGTTGCCGACTAGAAGAAATCACATTGGAAGCAAATGGGTGTTTAAGAAGAAGATGAATGCAGAAGGAAAAGTGGAGAAACACAAAGTTCAGTTAGTAGCAAAAGGTTATTCCTAGGAAGAGGGAATTGGCGAGATTTTTCCTCATGTTGCCAAGTTAAATTCAATTAGATTTATTTTACTTGTTGTCGTTGTGTTTGATTTTGAAGTAGAATGGATGGATGTAAAGACGTCATTCCTATATGGGGATCTGGAAGAAGAAATCTACATGAATCATCCAGAAGGATTTGTTGTGAAGGGAAAGAAAGATCTAGTATGTAGGTTGAAAATGTCTCTGTTTGGGTTAAGGCAATCACCAAGGATGTGGTATCAAAATTTTGATACTTATATGTTGGGACTTGGATTCAAAAGGAGCGAAGAGGATCACTATGTGTATTTCAAATTAATCGGTGATCATCTTATTTATTTGTTCTTTTATGTGGATGACATTTTGTTGATAAGAAACAACATGGAGATTATCTAGAATGTGAAAACTCAATCATCCTCTAAATTTGACATGAAGTATATTGGTGTTGCAAAATTCATTTTGGGCATGGAAATTAAAAGAGATCAAGAAAACAGGAAAATCTAGTTAAATCAGAGGAAATGTGTCGAGACAATATTACAGAGATTTAATATGCAAGAATGTAAATCGTTCAAGGTTCCTATTCATGTACGTGTAAAGTTATATGTGGATCAGTGTCCCAAGACATAGGAAGAGTAAGAGGACATGTATTTGTTCCATGTGTCAGTGTGGTTGGTAGTTTTATGTATGCAATGGTTTATACTAGACCTAGCATTGCACATGCAATGGGATTTTTGAGTAGGTATATGTCAAAACTAGGAAAGGACCATTAAACAACAATAAAGAGGGTTTTCAAGTATTTTTGTGACACTACTAGTTATGGATTATGCTACCAAGGAAGACCAGTGTTGGACATACATGGCTCCGTGGATGCATTTTAGGCTAAATATTTAGGTCATAGAAGACATACAAGTGGGTATGTGTTTAACCTATTTGGAGGAGCAATCAGTTGAATGAGAAAAAGACAGTCTGTAGTGGCACTCTCAACTACAGAAGTTGAATACATGGCAGCCACTCATGCAAGCAAGGAAACAATATGGTTACATAGATTGTAATCAAATATTCGGTTGGTTGGTGCAACAATTTGTAAGGATATATTGCAACAGTCAGAGTGAAATCTTCATGGCGAAGAACCCGGCTTATCATTCAAAGACAAAGCATATTGATGTTTAATATCACTTTGTGAGAGACATGGTTGAAGACAAGAAGGTGTTGCTGATGAAGTTGGACACTTTGAAGAATGTTGCAGATTCATTAAGAAATTTTGTTATCACTGAGAAGTTATCTTGGTGTAGAGGATATATGGGAATTTTCTACCTTGGATTGTTGACTATGTAATCTTGTAATCCCCCATATGCAAATAAAACAACAATTGAGAGATCGTTGGGTATGTGTTATATTATTTGCATGACTAGAAGTAGTGTTTGTGTTGCATCGGGTGCACGGGGGGGTTAGAGGGAGGGCCTCTAGGCCCCATATACTTGAGGGGTCATAGGGGGGAGGATCCCCCTTGTCTATGGGCCCTCTGCGTGGGGGTTCGGTGCCAGCACCCCTAGAAAAAAAAATGGTGGTTTTTCGGCACATGGTTTTTGTCAATGGTTTTATAATTCCAATTGAGGAATTAGGTTTGTTCACTAATCCAATTCAATGGATTATGGGTATGGATGTCATGGGATTGTGTATATGTATTGTATTTTAAACAATAAATATATGATGAATATAAGATTAGAGGTGTGGCTCTAAAAAGGTTGTTAGTTTTCCGAGTTTGGGTTTCCAGGGTAAAATATATGTGTAATGTGTGTGTGTGCCATTGTATCTTTTCTTTTTTTATTGAGAATTTGTTTGCAGTAAATAATTGTACAAGGTTAAAATCTGTAATTCAACAAGTCCTAAGCACCATGTGGCAACACAAGTTATGTTGATTAAGGTTGGTTGTCATTGATTTCAACCCTTGAAGAAAGACCTGTAGCACAAAGGTTTGGGTAATGGACCCAATAGTGTTTGATGTAAATATGACTCATTATTGTTTTGTCATGGTTGATAAGAAGTAAATATGGNGAAATTTTGTTATCACTGAGAAGTTATCTTGGTGTAGAGGATATATGGGAATTTTCTACCTTGGATTGTTGACTATGTAATCTTGTAATCCCCCATATGCAAATAAAACAACAATTGAGAGATCGTTGGGTATGTGTTATATTCTTTGCATGACTAGAAGTAGTGTTTGTGTTGCATCGGGTGCACGGGGGGGTTAGAGGGAGGGCCTCTAGGCCCCCTATACTTGAGGGGTCACAGGGGGGAGGATCCCCCTTGTCTGTGGGCCCTCTGCGTGGAGGTTTGGTGCCAACACCCCTAGAAAAAAAAATGGTGGTTTTTCGGCACATGGTTTTTGTCGATGGTTTTATAATTCCAGTTAAGGAATTAGGTTTGTTCACTAATCCAATTCAATGGATTATGAGTATGGATGTCATGGGATTGTGTATATGCATTGTATTTTAAACAATAAATATATGATGAATATAATATTAGAGGTGTGGCTCTAAAAAGGTTGTTAGTTTTCCGAGTTTGGGTTTCCAGGGTAAAATATATGTGTAATGTGTGTGTGTGCCATTGTATCTTTTATTTTTTTATTGAGAATTTGTTTGCAGTAAATAATTGTACAAGTTTAAAATCTATAATTCAACAAGTCCTAAGCACCATGTGGCAACACAAGTTATACGCCAACGTGGAGAATTTTTCATTTAGCATGCATAGAATCCAATGCTTAGGATACATTTTGGATGAACATGGGGTACATGTGGACCTAGCCAAGATCCATGTCATTCATGATTGATTATCTCCAATGAATCTAACAGAGATCTTCAACTTCTTGGGCCTCGCCAACTTCTACTGCGGGTTTGTGTTGGTTTTCTCTCATATAGCTTGGCCCTTAAGTCAAGTGAGAAAGGGGGGGAATAAAGCCAAGTTTTCCTGATCTAAATAAGAATTCTAGGATCTGAAACAATTCCTTTGTTTTGAACTAGTCCTCACATTTACATATCTACAACAACCATTCTAGATCAAGACAGATTCCTCTAACTATGTTATCGGTGTCGTTCTCACTCCATAGGAACATGTGATTGCATATCATAGTGAAACATTGTTTGATGTTGTCTGCAAGTATCCAACCTATGACAAATAGATGTGCTCCATTGTGCAAGCATGTTGAAAATGGAATAATTACATTATAGGAAAGGAAACGATCATTCACACTGATCACAAGCCTCTAAAATTCATTTAGAGACAAGGAAAGTTATAGAATGACCGCCATCAGAAATGGTCCACATACCTGCAAAAATTCCACCTAAATATTAAGTACAATAAGGACAGTGTCAACCGTGTTGATACTTCCTCAGTTGGCCCCTGATAATGGCCCTCTCCACATTTCTTAAATATTGTGGTCATGAGACCTCTAGGTGGCCACAATTATACATCGGTGACTCTAAATTTGCCTACTTATCATACCCTAAGTGTTATGAAACAAGTTCTGGACTTCCACCTTCAAGGTGCACTATTGTGTTATCTCGACCATATTTTTGTTCCTCCAAGCGAGCATGAAACCTAATTTTGGAGACACATTACAGTCAAGTGACAGGTCACTTCGAGGTGGAGAAGATAGTAGCAGTACTTCAGAAGAATTTCTACTAGCCCAAGCTTCAACATGACGTCGACCAATACATGAGGTCGTGCACTACCTGTGCCATCGCTAAGATGCCCAACAAGAAGTAGGGGTTGTACACTCCTCTCCCTAGACTAAAAATCCTTAGGAGTCCATCTCCATGGATTTCATGACAAGGTTTCCCTCCACCAAACATTGTCACTATTGTGTTTTTGTGGTCATCGATCAATTCTCTAATATGGCCATTTTGACACCCTTTAAAAAGAGTATCACAATCAAGGCCACTACTAAACTCTTATTTACGCATGTTTTGGTTCATTTTGGGCTACCACATACCATTATTTCAAATAAGGATAGAAGGTTCATCATCACCTTTGGTCCAACCTATGGTCTCTGATGGACACCAAGTTGAACAAATCAATTACCTTTCATCACAAAATAAATGGACAAATAGAGGTGGTGTATAGGATGATTGTGCATATTATACGCATGTACAACTCCAAGCATCCACGTACATGAGATGAGAGCCTCCCATATGTTTAGCATAGCTATAAAAAATCCCTCCACAACTCTATTGGCCATATCCCTTTTCAGATGTGCTTGGGGTTCCAACCATTGACCCCCGTTGATGTAGCTCTACCTATTCCATCTTCCCCAATAGAGTCCTCCCATGCTTCAATTGAGGCATACAGAGAATCCAAGTTCATTGAATGGATATATCACCTCCAACAATAGGTTCATGGTATCTTGGAGAAGGCCAATGCCAAGTATAAGTAGTGACATGACCATAATTGAGTTCGTCACAAGTTTTAGGTCATTGAAAAGGTGTGGTTTTATTTGTAGAAATAGTGCCTCATAGGCCCCCACATGAAGCTTAGAACACTCTAATATGCGCCTTACTCCATCACCAAGGTGGTGGATGACAATGATTTCTAATTGGGTATTCCTCCTTTCCTTGGCTTGCACAAAGTATTTAATGTGGAGCTACTTCGGCCATATTTCCCACCTCTATTGGACACCTCGAAGGTGGATGAGAAATCGACCCCTATAGAAATCAATCTCAAATGAATTATATAGGATATGGTGGATCAGATAATGGACACCAATATTAAGGGCACCCACCAACAGAACATATATCTCTATGGGGTTGTCAAAGTAGGACAACTACTTCAAGAAGGCAAGTGGCTCACCAAGGTTCAGATTCAACAAAAGTTTCCCCATCGCCTAAGGGAACTTGATGCAATGGGGACTAATTGATCCTAATGAGCGGGGACTAATCCAAGTGGATATCGTTGGCCACCCACCTATTCCACTGACTCGTGACGGTTCTCCATCTTGGTTGTTTTTTTTATGATTTTTGGTTCCTAAACTTTTGGGGTCGTTTTGAGGCCCTAAACAATGTTTTTTAGCCATTCAAAGGCCCATAGTTGCCATGAAATGTGTAGGCCTTGCCATTAGTTGTACTTCTCAATTAGATATTTCGAACGAGCTACTAAATGCCTTCAAAAAAATATTATGGAAAATTTGTGCCCCCTGGAAGTTGATGCATGAACTAACCACCTCGGGGGCCACAAACCTTTTGGCACTTCACCTCCTAGGGTTAGGGTTTCGAACTCTCAGGGTTCTTGATTTATGTTAAAAGGCCATTCTTGTGGCCCATTGTGTTATATTT
The DNA here is from genome assembly GCA_010110895.2 of Picea sitchensis. Lineage (NCBI taxonomy): Eukaryota > Viridiplantae > Streptophyta > Pinopsida > Pinales > Pinaceae > Picea > Picea sitchensis. The sequence continues at coordinate 20,018 of SNQJ01S0075893.1, forward strand.
CTACGAATGATCATAACCAACATCCTTTCTCTTCAGAGATAAGATACCACCATTCTAGCCAATTTCTATTCTACAATATTATGTTATTTTATTCATTAATATAAGTTGGGTTTCATTGGATTTATATTTTCTCTACCATAGTTTGTTTTGTATCTCATTTATTTCTCAATGTAATCCAAATCAATGGTATCAGAGAAACATCCTCATTATTTCTCGATTCATGTCCTCGATGAGGTCAAGGTATAGAAAGTTGGGTATCGAGCTAGTGTCACTTGGGGACGAGCACTCTCACCAGCCCAAGAAACCTCCCTTTGTGAAAGAAAAGAGAGATGACAAAGCATGAGTTCCTTTCAAACTATTTATCATGGAATCCTTTGCATGCCAATGGAATGAGATGATGGACAAATTTTCACATATCCTTCGATGATTGATGACAACATGCGAGGCACCTTCAACAAGAAACCATTTCTAAGGTGTGACACCCTTCAAGGTACAAGTTAACTTTGATATCCCCTTATTTGAAGGCCAGATAGATGCATATGCTTTGGATATTACTTTGTTTAAAAAAAAACTGACACTAAAAATATCACCTTCGCTCTCCTTAAATCCCTCCCCCGTGTCAAAGATTGGTGGGAATGTTACTAGGAGAGACATAACAAAGATAATTCTATGGAATTCACGATAGGACCTACCTAGGCAGTCCTTTTTTATTCCCTTAGGGAGGTGTTCTACATTGTCGGAAAATATGATGATTAGTACATGAGATAGGTGTCTCTACATCAAGAAAAATACCAAATACTAACATATTCCATACCTTATGCTCAAATTTGGGTATCAGAGACTCTGAGTGACACTTGGTTTTGAAGTACCATAGTGGCCTACACATGTACATCCAAACATATATGGACTTCTTGGACATCTCTTCACTGTCAGCCACTTATCAATGTGATGTCAAAATCGAGCAAAAATTTAAGCAATTGAATAAGAGGGAGTTTGGGTCCACGAATACCCAACAACAAAAGCATGGCGAATACCCAATTTGTTTTTTGGGGGGGAGGAAATTTCTATCCCTAGGCTGCACAGTCACCTCTCTATCCCCTTCACGCTATGTATGGACATGTATGACCACCTCTCTCCCTCCCTTTCACGTTGCATAAGGACCATATGTTTCTCTGTGTGTGTGTGTGTGTGTGTGTGTGTGTGTGTGTGTGCATTATCATATGTGTTTGTAGTTTGCTCCATATTAAAGTTATTAAGAGTTGTGGATCTATAGATCTGTGAAAAGGACTACGATTTCTCTTAAGATGGTATCTCTAGCCCTATTCTTCCTATGGTGACTACTTCTAAATTCTTTGAGTGGTGACTTCTTTCCAATTGATGACTAGATTCTTCTTTTTCTAAATCGTCTGATGAGGGATGAATCCGCACAATATTGGCTCAAGGGTCAGCTTCACTTGGCTATGTATAAAATTTATCTTGGTCATGTTACCTTACGTATACACACACTCCATCGTCACATGGATTCCTTGACAGCTCCAGGCAAACTGATATCACTTGGCACATTGTGTTAACCTCCAACGATCATTGTTCTCGAGATCTCTTTCGAGTATGAAACTCACTTAGGTTTTGCATTCATCTCAACATGTTTTTTCAGTATAGAAGGTGGAAACCCTTGTATTGATCTACAACGATCATTGTCCAATTAGAACCCTAGTTTGTGGGCCACATCTTTTACACAGGTTTCAGTTATTTCTTTGCATTTGTCTTTCAATTTCTTATCTTTATTCATCATGACTTCAAAGGTTTTTTCCATTCCTAAGTTAATTGGCACTAACTATATTTCTTGGAAGAAAAATATGATTGATATTCTCGGGGGGAATATTCTCTAGCGCGTCATCAATGGTGGTAGCAAGAAACCCACTAATGACAAATAATTAGTTGTATGGGAGGAGCATTGTGAACAGGAAAGAGGTCTCATTGGGAAAATTGTCTCAAATAGTCTACAAGTACATATAGAAACTGAAGATAATCATGTCAAGGTATGGAAAACTTTAGCTTTTCTACATGACAATATTGATTATGTTTATTCCCATCATCTAGAGAAGAAAAATCACGAGCTTGATCCTAAATAATTTGAAAGAATTGAGTCATTTCTTGTTGAGTTAAAAGATTATAGTGATAAGCTTAATGTGTGTGGTAAATATTATAATAAAATTAATACATCTCTCATTATCCTTGTAGAATAGAAATTGCCTTCATATTTTGATATGTTCATACAAACTCAGAAATAGGGCTATTGAAACGTCTAATTGATCAATAAAAACTACTTTTGAAGATTTTTGCATAGGGTTGATTTGTGAACAATATAGGTTGATCTCATCTGGTCAATTGGCCATTGGGAAAGCTCATTTGGCACATGGTAAGAAGAATCCACATAAAGGTTCTCATGAGAACACCAAATCTCATGTTGCTAGCACTTCCAATCCAACTTCTACTAGTTCTCCTTATGATGCTTCAAAGAAGAAACTATGGAAACCTTGCAAGCATTGTGGCAAAACTAATCATGCTAAGAAGAATTTCTTTAAGAGGTGGAATGAACTAGAAAAATCCAAAAATAAAGCCTCAAGGAACAATAGGTAGCTCTCAGTGCCTATTATTTTCAACCAGGTAATTCTTCTTCTTTTTTGGAATGGATTATGGACTCAAGTGCCTCAAATCATATGATTGATACTACTTCATTATTCACCTCTTATGACAAAAACAAACACAAGGCTCAAAAAAAATTGATAAGTGATGGTAAGCATCTTTCAGTAGTTGGTTCTAGTAATATTCAAGTTCCTAGTGGTGTACTGGAATATTTTTTTCATGTTGAAGGCATGCCCATCAATCTCATTTTTGTTTATTGTGCGTGTCAAAGGGGTTATAAGTTTGAAGCATGTCCTAATAGATATGTTCTAAAAGATATCAAAAATAAATTCACAATTGTTTCATTAGGTTTGGTTGATCATGAAACATGTTTGTTTAAGTTCACTGGTTTTACTTCACCCAGCAAACAACCATTCTATTCATATGTTTCCCATGCTAATGAATAAAGAAAGTAGTGGCATAAAAGATTAGGTCATTTGAACTATGGTAAAATGCAACTTTTATCTAAAATGATACTTGGCTTACCTACAATTTCTTCCACTAAAGGTGTTTGTGAAGGATGTGTCCTTGAGAAATATCACAAGGGAAAGTTTGATAAGGATAAAGACTAGTGTGCCCAAGAACAATTGTAGTTGGTTCAAAATGACATATGTGGCCCTCTTGAGACTCCTTCGTTATCAATTGTAGTCTATTTCATTACTTTTATTGATGATTATAGTATGAAGATGTGGATTTATTTCTTGAAGCATAAAATTCAAGTTTATGTTGTATTTCAAGAATTTAAAGCCCTAGTTGAAAAGGAATCTAGTAAATGTATCAAGAAACTTAGAAGTGATGATGTGGGGAAATACACTAAGCATGAATTTACATCATATAAATCCAAGCATGGCATCTAGCATCAAAGGACAGTTCCTTACGCACCCCAATAGAATGGGGTTGTCGAAAGGAAAAATAGGACCTTGGTTGAAATGGTTAGATGTATGTTATATTCAAAAGGATTGTGGAAAATATTTTGGGTTGAATTTGTTTGTTGTGCCATCCATATTTTGAATGGGGTTCCTACTAAAGAAGTTTTGCAAGTTACTCCTGAAGAAAATTGGATTGGAAGGTGACCAAACATTAGCAATTTCAAGGTATTTAGCAGCGAATGTTGGTCACATATCCTTGATGACAAATGGAAGAAGTTGGAGCCCAAATATCATAAATTCATATTTCTTAGTTAGAGTGAGGATTCTAAAGTTTATAGGTTGCTTGATCTATCCAAACGAGATGTCATCATTCGAAGAGATGTATAGTTCAATGAATTTTCTCCACCCCTTGAGTCTATTGAACCTCATGTTGCCTTGCAACTACCTCCATATTCCATTGAGCATGTGTTCATTACTCCTTCCTCAAGTATTGTGCAAGATCTAGATCCCATTTCACCTACTAGTTCAAGTGATCCACCTAAATTTCCCGAAGATACTAGAGTGGTTCCCACCACTACTCCTCCTCTTCCAATTTTGGCATGGAAGATGCTTGAATATGCAAGGTCTGAGATTGGTATTCCATTTGACACTCCAAGGACTAGATCTGATTTTTCTTTCATGGAAAACTTATTAGCCAAATATGATCCCTCCACATATGCAGAAGCTAAAGGAAAACCAAAATGGGAAACTGCAATGGTTGTTGAATATGACTCTTTGATGAAGAACAATACTTGGAACCTTCTCCCACTTTCTCCTAGTGAGAATCTTGTTGGTTGCAAATGGATATATAAAACAAAGTTCATTGCAGAAGGACAGATTGAAAATCATAATTCATGGTTAGTCGTTAAAGGAATTCATCAAAAAGAAGGTATCAATTATACTGAAACCTTTGCTTCTATTTCTAAATTGAACACCACAAGAACCATCATTTTTCTTGTTGCATCTTTTCAATGGGAAATTCACCAAATGGATGTCAAGAGTGCCTTTTTAAATGGTGATCTTCATGAGGAAATTTTTATGCAACAACCACCTTATTTAATCTCCTCCTAAACTTCAAGTTTAATATGCAAGTTGAACAAGTATTTGTATGCTCTTAAAAAGACACCTAGGGCTTGGTATGAGAAAATTGATACTCATTTCTTGCAAAGTAATTTCACGTGGTGTTGATCTAATCCAAATCTGTATGTTAAATTATTTGAAGATGTTGTTATCATTGGTGTTCTTTATGTGGATGATATAATCCTTATAGGAAGTCAGCTTTCCTTAATCTAGGAAATGAAGAATGATCTTAAGCAACGCTTTGAAATGACAGACTTAGGCCTATTGCATTATTTTTTTGGTCTTCAGGTCTAGCACATGAAAAATGGGATCTTCCTTTCTCAACCTAAGTATGCTTTGGATTTTCTAGCTCAGTTTCATACGAGTGATTATAAGCCTTCACCATAAGCCTTCACCAACACCATACTATTTATTGTGACACTCCTCTTGTTGATGCAACACTTTATCATCAACTTGTTGGTAATTTGATATATCTGACATATAGCAGGCCTTATCTCTCTTTTTCTATTAGCCTAGTCTCCAGGTTTATGCAAAACCCTCATGAAATCCATTGGAAAGCGGCTAAAAGTATTCTCAGATATCTTCAAGGAACTCTACATTGTGGTGTCTTCTGTTCAAGCAAGGCTTCTATTTCACCTCTTGGTTACACTAATTATGATTGGGCGGGAGATACTACTGACATAAATTCTATTGCAGTATATATTTTTCAACTTGGTTCATGTCCAATTGCATGGTCCAGTGAGAAGTTGAGAACTCTTTCTATTTCTTCTTGTGAAGCAGAGTATAGAGCAGCTAAAGAAGCAGTGTGGCTCCAACATGTTCTTACTGAGCTTGGATTGGTTCAGAATGATCCCAATAGGATAAAATGTGAGAATCAAAGAGTTATCCATCTTGCTTATAATCCAATATATCACTCCAAGACCAAACACATTGATCTTGATACTCATTACATTCGAGATCAAGTAATTTATGGTGTTATTTGTTTGGAATATTCTCCCACCAAACACTAAGTTGTCGATATCTTCACCAAATCTATGACAGAGGTGTAGTCTATTTGTCTTCGTAACTTATTGTGGATGAGTGAAGTTGTCATCAAGGGGGAATGTTAGTATAATAACATCTTCCTCCAACTATGATTCTATCCCTCTAGTCATCATTAAGGGGGAATGTTAGAATGTGTTAATGATTACCTAATGGTATCATGTACATACCTATGGAATTTTTTAAAGTTAGTCTTCAATAAATATCTATCTTGTAAAAAGGGTTTATTCCACATGCATCGTGGGAATTATTCTCCTTTCATTCTCTTATATATAATCAAGGTGAATGAGGCCCTTTATGTGTGCAAATGTAATGTGAGGTAATGCATATGTGGGGATGCTCTTGCATTGTAATATTGGAGAGTTTACCTGAAGAATAGAAGATCGGCTTCCATGGATGTTTCCCCACATTGGGGTTTTACCACATAAACCTTGTCTCTCTTGTTTCTTTTATTTCTTGCATTCTTTGATTTACTAATTTATTTGATGCTTTGTATAGGAGATTAGACCATTTAGATTCTTTGTTATATGCTATTACATATTTACCTAATCTAACACTTAGCCATATGATAAGATGCTCCAAAATTAATAAGCTACTTGTTAGAAGAAGTAGATCTTGCATTGAAATAAAGATCAAAAGCAAAAAGTGCATGTCCATAATAAAAAGAAGAATCAAGAATGATGTTGTGCTTCTTCATTACCACTTCTAACGCTTCCATATTCTTGAAACATTAAGACTGTAGATGACCATCTCACCTATAGAAATTACAATGTCTCTCAGTCTTATTGCCTTTTGATTTTGTTCATTTATTACCATTAGGAGTAGGATCTAGCTAAGAGGGTTTGGGACCCTTGTTTGTTTGTTGTTGTGAGGATGTTACCTCTTCAGATTCTTGGATTTATCCTTCTATTGGGCCACCAAAACTTTGTTAGATGTACMTRTAGTGATGATCACTCCAAGATGCAAGAGCTTACCTTGATCTCTAATAAAAAAAACAMAAAAAGATTCTAAAGATGGCATTTTGTAAGTAGTCCCTTGACTAAYAAGATCTTCTCTAATGGAGTGGAAAGTAGATACGAACATGGAATAGGTAATGCCAAGCTTGGMAAGAATAACATATATAATTTGGTCATCTATCTTGATTATCTTACATTCAACAAGCAATAGTCTAAGTGTTTTGAACTTAAATAGAAAATATACAAAGCAAGAGAAATCACTAGGATTTAAAACAATCAATTGGTTTTCAAGATAGTGGGCTCAAATCTCATTGTGTTTATCAAACACAATATCCAATTTTTTCATGTTGCATTTGGGGTCTAAATTCTTTGAAGGTGAAATTAAATATCAATGGAGATGGAGATTTTGATTAACCCATTGGCTTTGTCATTTTTATAATCACATTTGGCTTTGTTTGATGCATCAAGAGGGGAAATTTATATTACCTAGGTAACCTAGTAAAGTCCATCTTCTCCTTCTAAACATTTGTTATATATTTTGCATTATCTCACTTGGTTAAAAGATATTTTATTAAATTAGATATCTTGAGTTCAAATCTTTCTTTTTATTAAATTATGTTTTGAAAAAGTTCTTGCAACTTTAAACTAACAAAATTTTATTGTAAAGTGAATTTTACTTAAATTATTAAAGTGAATCACACATGGAGTAACTTTGATGTTTTTTTTAGGTTACTTTTGCATGCAACTTTAAGTTATAAAGTAACTTCATTGTAAAAATGTTTTTTTATAAAAGTGGATCACTTACATTATAAAACTAACTTATTTGTAAAAGTGAACTTATAGGGAAAGTTAGAGAATGAAGGGAAACATTTTTTACTCATGTGCACCCATCACCACATTGATCAACTTCCACTCACCGCATGGCACCTTACTTCATTTGTATGCATTTCTTCACAACAGTGTAACTTTGGCATTTGGACTTCATTTTCACTACCCCCTTTTTTTGAAACTGCATTTTTTTTACTTGTTGCCTTGAAGTGCATGCTTACCCCAAAAACCCTTGTTTTTGTCTGCGAAAAAAACTTCAACACAACCACGCATCAAAAAAAAAAAAAGCAAATTTTTCAAAAAACAAATCTAAAATTTTATATGCTTGAGGTCGGATCTTGGTCAATCTACCCAAAAAATGCAATTTTTCTCCATGTTTCTAACTGATCGAGATTGCAAAAAGCACATGGAAAATATTATACATAGAAAAGAAACACTTTCCACTATGTTTTTGAATTGTCAATATCGCATAGGCTGCACAACAAAGAGCATACATAGATCTGAAAGTGAGCAAACCAGAAATAAAAAACAAAAAACTAAACTAAAATATTAAAATAGAATGAAAGAGATTTTAAAATCGTAAAGAAATTGTATACCTCTGGATCTAATAAAAATGATCATATCTTGGGAAAATGGAAAACTTTTCGAGTGAAACAAAAAGGGTTTCCAAGTGAAAATAATGCTCTTGATACACTAGAATGGTTCTATTGGCATGAAAATGCTCAAAAATAGGAGAATCTAGAAGTCCTTTGATATATGTAGTGATAGAAGTTCAAGATTTAGATCAACAATGGAAGTGGGTCTTTATAGGGGCTTTGATATCATGTTTGATAAACATGGTATATCCACACAGGATGAATACCTTAAGGCAATTGCTCACATAAATAGATCAAATATCAATACACTAATGTATTAAATATTTAAAACCCTCAAAGAGGGAAAAAATGCATGGCCCCAACCAACACAACCACTTGAGGCAATGTATTAATACAAAAGGAAAACAATTTACATATGAGTTTCTCATAATCAATCATCAACAAATGATTATCCATGCTCTTTAAATAGAGATCATGGACCAAGTGTTAATCCATGGATCAATATAGCCATCAATATGAGAAGAAGATGAATTGTCAGATCACTTTATGTCTAGAACATATTTGTAACCATGAGATTAGATAATTATAATGCACACTAAAGAAACATGAATTACCTAAAGACATATTATACCAAGTTGATCTTAACTAACTCCTAAGTGTATAAATATCCTAACAAATTGTCATCATGCTTCTACAAATCTGCAAGGCTTCACGGCCATTTGGAACAACATATGCATCATATATATGAATTCATGCTTCCTCCGTGTTAGATTTTGATAGTTGTAAACCTTCCTTGTGGTCATACGACCTTCATGCATTTAGTAAAATGTGAGAAATGGAGGGTGCCTATCTTCTGTGAATTTCAAGAAGCTACCACAATCTATACATTGCATTTTTCTTGCAGAAATGAGGTAAAGAGGGCCTCAGGATATTCCCTTTATGTCATGAAAGTGATGAATCTAACGATCATATGTTCCAACTTTGTTCATACACATTCAAAGTTTGGAAAGATATGGAAGAAAGAGGAGGGTTTAAACATTTATGGAATGGAGGCACAATGGAGGGAAGTTTTCGGAAATGGTTTAGAGACATGGCATTAAAGCTATGGCAAGCTCTCCCATTCCTTGCTTCTTGGGGGATCTGGCTCACAAGCAACTCAACAATCTTTGAGGATAAACCACTTCCTCATTTTCAAACGGCAGCTCAAGTGTGGACTTTGATCAAGGATTTCAGTAAGAAAGAAAGACCATGAAAACAACAAATTCCCAAAGATGTAATTATAGACAAGAACCAAGCCTAAGCCTTCTTTGATGGTGCATGCAAATGGGAAGATGAATTGGTAGGGTTGGGATTCTCGCTCTATGTCTCAGACATTCATGTCTTTAAGTTCCGAGAAATTTTTGTTTTAGGCACCAATAATTTGGGAGAGACAAACTCATTGTTCTATTTGTTGAAATTTTCACAAAGTTTACATATTTAGTCATTGTAGTTTCTAAGAGATTCTCTTCTTGTTGTCAAATGGATGATTGATGGGGTTCGAGTGGTAAACAATGGTTTAATTCATTTGGTAGATAATTTAAAAATGTTGGTGTCTCTATCCCACTAGATTATCTTTGCTCACATTTACATGGAAAAGAACCAATATGTTATGGGATTTTTACCCTATGACCTTGGGTCATGTCACAACAGATCCTGGCTGTATTTAAAAGACAAACCCTACCCTCACAAACAGACTCGAAATAAAATAACTACTTTTGAAGAGAGAAGAGAAGAGGTCACACCTTGTATCTTATCGTTTGATGTTGTTCCTCACTCTCCACCTTCAATCCCCTCTTGATCTTTATTGGTACCAACCTGCAAAATGAGATCAAGTCTATGTTGCAACAAGGTAGTTATGAAATCAAGTTACACATGCAACATACAAATTCAAATATGTAAAACAAGTTAGCATATATAAATAGATTGAGCAATATTACACAAATATGGAGGGAAAGAGAAACTCTTTTATTGAAAACATTATGAGTGGGTAGTTACAACCTGACTCTAATCGTTGGCGCTACCTCGAATCCAACCTCCCAAGTTCCTCCACTGGTCGTTCAAGCATCAACTTAGCACAATGGATCTTCCTCGAATGACTCAATAGGGATAGAAACACACCCTATCGTCATATATGAGAGAGGAAGGAATGTTGGAAAACAAGTTTCCAAATCAGGGGGATGCTACTCAAAGGCACAGGGAAATAGAGAAGCTTGTGAATTCGTTAGCATAATATTGCACCTAGGTTGTCCTCCCATCCATGCCCCCAATAGATGTTTATATACCATCCCCGAGGGGTTGGGGTGGTTGTATTTTGTTGTGTACATGCCAAGGGAAGTTTGGGAACGAGCCCAACCAAAACCCTCGCACAAAAATGTGGAATATTTTTATTTTGTCATAAAATTGAGGACGTATGTGGTTTGTACACTAAAAAATAGTGTGTGTACGTGGTTTGCAAACAGGTGAATCACATATGGAAACAAAAGTGTTTTTTTTTAGATGACACTGATGGATGAGAGTGGGATTTAAGTTTGCAAGCTAGGGAATAGACTAGGCCATTTCACAAATGCAAATTTAGTTGGCAATTTGTGGTATAACACAAGAGGTAGATATTCTCTCAAAAGAAGGATTCTAGCTTGAAGAGAAACTTTACAAATTGAAGGAATTCCATGGGGACTGTATGCTAAATTGTTGGTCCAATATTATGAATCTTCTTTAGATGGTTGATAGAAGCAATGGAATTCTAACGTTTGTAAGAAGATATTCTCCATTAGATGAATCAAGCTCTTGTTGAGTAACCTTTGAAGAAATATGTAATGATCCATGTTGGACTATGGTAGAATTTAGAGTCATAATGACTAACTATAATGCAAAAAAGGACTCTCTGTCAATGAGGTCCAGAGTCTTCTTTATGGGTGCCTCGACAGGTGTAGATTGTATCTTATTTCACCTCAAATAAATATATTATTTTTTCTATGGAAAAAACTCTTTACATTGCATTTTGAAAGGTTAACCATACATCATTTGAAAGATTTGTCCATTAGCTCAAATGATATTTTTGGAAAATTTCACTTTGTTGCCCAATTTGAGAGATATCATCAATTTAAGCACCAAGGGGCTATAACACATCAAGGTCTCACCCTACGTTGAGTTTAAGCACTCATTTTCTCACACCACAAGCCATCATGGGATGAGTTCCACATATAAATGAAAATGCCTCTTTGAGAATTGAAATAGGTGTCTACTGGAATTTGATTTTCTAACCCATGGCATAAGTTATGAACAAATTTGCAACAAGTGATCCTCTACCCCTAAATTCACAATTTTTCATTATGAAATTTTATTTTAGTTTACTTTTATATAAAGTGGGTTTCAATAGATATTTCAAGTCCATTTTTTACCAATGTAATTATTGTTTAAGGAAAACACCCCACACCTTACAAATTGAAATCAAGAGAAAGCATATCATCACCAATTCAATTATGAGTCAGCCACAAAATGATAGTTACAATTTAGCCAAAAAAAAAAACCTATCCATTAGTAATTGGCTAATTGTCAACATGTTCTTACTATAAACATTAAGGGGTCTTTGTTTTTTAACATAGGTCATTTAATGGTGACCATCATTTTGTAAAGAGATGGAACTAATATAAATCATAAGAGGGGTTTATATTTCAAGGATTGGATGTATAATTCATAAAGTCATATTTCTATAAAATTTAAAAAGCAACATGTGAAACATGTAATTGAAAAAGTAGTACTTAATCAAATTTGACTTCATTAAGAAGTCACCATTATAAATAGGCAATAAGGACAAAGTTAAGGTAAAAAGGGTGGTCTGAAAAATGGTCTCATTACATACAATGTTTTCTATCATAATGGAATCCTTCTTCCCCAACTCTTTGTTTTCATAATTTGTGTGGCTTTTTTTATTTATGCATTAGTGTGCATTAACTTTAATAGTTTTTGTTAATGTTCCTTACAAGTTCAAAGTTAGTTTCTTGAAGAATTCATGGTAGTTCTAAAGGTTATTCTCCTTTTTCTCTCAAAATTCAAGCCTCCCCATATCTCAACCCTCGAGATTTGGATCAAATCTTAAGATCACCCCCACCTCCCTCGGAAATGTGTCCATGTGGTCTTTATGTTGGAGGTCTTAATTTTATGACCTCTTAAAACTTTGCAAACAAATTATATTTTGCAATACCAACTTTTGCATATAGGACAAATATCTTAATTGTGTAGAAAAAACATATGATACATTCAAAAGGTATAGAAAATAGGTCTAGGGTAGGGCCCAATATCTATTTTCAATACTTGTTGGAATTTCTCATAAGTTTTGGAGCTATTTTGAATTGCACATTCGATAGTGTTCCTATATATGAAAATGGGTATTTGGAAATATATTTTTTTGAAAAAGTATTAACATACCTCAATACACCTATTAGGACCTCCAACACCAAGACCATCGCAATGCTAGAGGTCCTAATAGGTGTTATGGGACCTCTTAACTATTTGAAAATGAATTATATTTTTAATGCCTGTATTTTATATATAGAAGGAATATATTTCTTGGTTTTTAAAATAGCTCCATAACACATGTAAAATTCTAAACCATGTATAAATAGGTCTCGAGTCTTGCCTAAGGCATATGTTTCTATTTTTTAGCATTTTGCGTATGTTTTGCGGCCATTTTGAAAAACAAAAATTATATTCCTTCTATATATACGAAAATGGGTATGGAAAAACATTATATGTTTGCAAAGTGTTAAGAGGCCCTGGAATACCTATCAGGACCTTCAACGCCAAGATTACCTTAGCATTGTTTATCAGCGAGGTAGGGATGATCTTAAGATCACCTTGGGCCGAAGATAATCTTTATATCTCCCATGGAGGAGATATAACTATCACCTTATGACCAATGTGATATTAATATAACCCCCACAACCCTTAAAAATGAAAATGCAATGGTCTTCATGTTGGATCCTTAAAATTTTCTCTGCGAAAAGTTGTTTTCTATATTGTTTGGGATTTTGCTCACTTCTAGAGCCATTTTGACAACCATGTAGTATATTCCTTCTATATATGAAAATGGGTATCATGAAGCATTGTATGTTTACAAGCTATTTTCTATATTGTTTGGGATTTTGCTCATTTCTAGAGCCATTTTGACAACCATGTAGTATATTCCTTCTATATATGAAAATGGGTATCATGAAGCATTGTATGTTTACAAAGTACTGAGAGATCCCAAAACACCTATCAAAACCTTTGATGTCAATATTCATCATTGTTTCTAATGAAAATAGAGGTAATCTTTTTATCACCTTGGACCCATGTTTATGTTTAGATCTCCCATGGGGTGATCTAAATGTCATCTTAGACCCAAAAAATTCTTAAGATCATCACCACCCCAAAGATGATAATTAGTTGGAAACCATTATAGATGTTTTGGAACCTCTTAACATTTTCAATCAAAATTTTATTTTAAATATAAATTTTTATATGTACAAATAATATGATAAATATATTATAAAATGACTCTAAAAATATACATATAATACAAAAATAAGTCTCTACTTTTTAGAATTTATCATATATTTTAAAATTATTTTAAAAACCAAATAAAATATTCTTTGCGGGACCAAAAAAGTAAGTCTTTAAAAATATGATTATCGAAGAAAACATCTTAAACTTTTAAACTTCTAATAGTGTTTTGAAACCTTTTTATATTTTTAAATCAAATTTTAGTTCACATACCTCTTTTCGTTGGTAGAACAAATACAAAAGGCAAACTTCACAAAACAGACAGATCCAAAGGGGCAAAATCTATAAACTACACTCATAGGATAACAGTATTACATTAAAAAATAGAGGAACTCGACAACATGGTCAATGGCTCTGAGAAAAACTTTATGGTAAGTGATTTTGTTGCTTTGTTTATTAAAGCCATTTCATAGAAATCCAAATCTGATAAACCTGGTTTAAGTATATAAAATTATAATGATAACCAGTAAGAAACTTGTTAAAAACTGTTTCCTCTCCTGCAATGGAGGAGAAAAGGAAAAAGCACGAATATTGAGCTAATTTCTTTTCACTGGACAAAGTCCATGCAAAACAAATCATCAAACAACGTTCGAAGAGCAAGAAGGCCTGTGGAAGGCCTAAATACCATTTTAATCTTCACAGACAATCTGCACAAATTACAACTCGAATCACAGTTCATAGCGAAGGGTTCGAATCACAGTTCAAGGGTATTTTGCCAGAAATTTATTACAGATAGTAACTGTGAACAAGGGTATCTGATATAATTACCTTTCCCTGAAGAAGCCACGAGGAGCATTCCAGAGAGACAGACAAGATATGCCATACCTTGCACACCAAGTCATTTCCAGTTGTAGTGAGGAATATGACTCAGTGTGCAAGAGATGGAACATCTTGGCCATCCCTTGACCCCAGTATTCTTGCTGCAACAATTGTTTATTTCTTCATGCAATCACTAACAGGCATCTGTCTGTTCTACTCTGCTCTGCTTGCTCATTCCATCTTACCTCTGATAATAATAATAGCTCTGATCAGAGCTGATCATGGACATCCAGTATAGAGCTGATGTGTAGAGGGTTGGATTAATGGAAGGAATATATAATTCATAGTGGGTTTGCAGGACTAAGGCACAGCTAGTTGCACATGGAGAGTTTGGTACTTCCTTGAGCTTTATCGTCCCGCACGATGACAATACACTGGACACACACACACTGACGGTACTTAACATACTTTTACTACAGGTCTCATATAGCTTCAACTGGGTAACTTTCAGAGCTTGAACAGCCTAGAACATTCTTCTTAAAACTGTGTCCTCTCTATTCAAAAGACCTACACCATGGCTTTATAGAACATTCTTCTTAAAACTGTGTCCTCTCTATTCAAAAGACCTACACCATGGCTTTATTCAAAAGAGTTATTCTTTAAGCATGTGGGAGGCTATGTATTTGGGTTGGACTGCCATGCCATTTTATTTCAAAATGAAAAAGGAACATGTCTTTTCAGAATGGAACCTTTCACCATTTGAGCAGCATGCTAATCCACCTTCTAGAATCGAACCTACCACCCATAACAATCTCATTGGTTAAACCTGGCCAAGAGTTTTGTTTGATGCACTACCAAGTCATAAACTAGTATAGATTTCAATTCAACCTGGTTCTACTGAGCGCAGAACCCAAAAAAATACAGACCTGCATATACATATCTGGCTTGTCAAAATTTCATTGCTTTTATTAAAATATAGGGAGTTAAGATCAGTGGGGCAGGCTGATTTATCACAGTTATTAGAGCAAAACCATTCTACTTAACTTGATGGAATCAATAGGGGATAGACTTTCACTCCTACCAATTGTTTTTGAGACTTGGACTCAGGGTTCGAATTTCAAATTTACCTTACTTGTTAAGTGAAAATTTGATGACCGTTATTTGTTTTTTGTGCCTGTCATTTTAAGTTTTAAACACATTCATTTTTTTTCTCTAATATACAAAAATTTGTAACCAAAACCTCTTAATGAAAAAAAATATAAAAATAAAATATATCTGTTAAAATGAAAGAGAAATGACATTTCAAACCTACTTTTCAGAGCTTGCAATATAAGGACAAACCTATGGGCAACATCAAATTCCATTACTGTTTTATTTACTCTTCGAACCAACCTCTCTCAAGTCTTGTAGGTTATACAATAGACATGTAGGTTATACAATAGAGCTTAAGTAAGCTAAGTACCTACTAAAAATTATGACGGGTTCAAATTTTACTTGCTGGTAAATGCTGAAGTGTAGATTTAGTATCTACTTGTCAAATACTTCTTAAAATGAAAAAAGTCTCCTATAAAACTTCAAATTCCAGACCTACTTAAACTGATACCTGTTTGTTTGCATTCTAAAAAAACTCTTAACCAAACAAAAACAGTTTTAGATCATACTCTAAAACCATGATAAAAATCTTAATAATTAACTGCTTATTTTTCTATGAATAATGTCACATCCAGCGTGGGTCGTTATGAAAAGGTAACACAGCATGACAACGTATATTTCCTTTTTAACACGCATAACAGGCCCCGCCAACCATAGATCGTTGAAATTTTTAACTTTCCTTGACTATATTTAGGGCAACGCCGCTAATTTAGGTGATATCGTTACGTCTTTTCTCCATATTCTCCCTGGTTTGGTGACCACAAACGCTACATCCACGTGCCTGCATGCTTTTACAGGACAAAGCGGAGGATAAATCAAAAGAAGAGAAAGCATATGACGACAGGACTATCAAAGGTGCATAAAGTTTGAAAATCTGAGCATGATGTGACAAATTGCAATGTGAAACTTCGAGGATCCAAAAGTCTTAGATAATATGGTAGCCACGTGGGAGGCTGAGCTGACCCACATTGCTTCTATATTGTCGGTGGCCCTAAAAGTGAAGGGATGTTTGTGGATTATTTCCACGTGTCAGCTGAAAAAAACAACAGGAATCATAGTCCGGGCAGGAGTAACCTTTAGCACACAGATTTTATTTCAAATTGAAAGGAATTAGTATCTTGATAAAGATAGTCATTAATCATGCTTTGATGATAAAGTAGAACAATTATTAAATGCATGTCAAAAGATTGTTAAATGTCTCTCTCAAGATCTTGATAAAGATAACCATTAACATGCTTTAATGATAAAGTAAAAGAATTATTAAATTGTTAAATGCATGCCAAGAATGGTTAAATGTATGTTT
>SNQJ01S0075895.1:44323-55647 GCA_010110895.2 Picea sitchensis
TCATTGAGGCCATGTGTGAGGCTGTCTGTGAGGCCATGTGTGAGGTTGTTTGTGAGGCGATGTGCAAATGCATCCAATCTATCATCCAATTGGGCTTTGAATGATTCAAGAATTTCTTTCAAGGTTTGAGATGAAATAGCCATTTGAGCACCCTATGAACTCTTCGGTCCTACAGTTGTCATGAAAAAACTCAAAAAATAGACCCAAGAAGTTTCGATAGAAAATCGAGGCTTTTTCTGGAAAAACCCTAAAAAACTGCTGAACTTGAAATGCTCATAACTTCACTTCCCGGACTCCGTTTCAGCTGTTTTTTTTTTATAAATTGGGTGAAATTGTGAGAAAAACTCAGATATGTAATTTATTTGGGCAAATTTGGCCTCCAAATGCTACAAAAATAAAAATAAATCACGCCGCCGTTCGCAGAAAAAACCTTGAAAAATTGCAGATTTTAAAACCTAAATATCTTGACCTTCCAGACTTCGTTTCGGATGATTTTTTTTTTTAATTGGGTGTTTTTCTGAGAGGAACTCAGATATACAACCATTTTCTACAAATTTTGCATAGAAATATACTGAAAATGTCTGGAATGTCGCGGCCCTCTTCTCCGAAAAAAAATATCTGCAAAAATAAAAAATAGTTGCCCACAACTCCGGCCAAGGAAAGTGCTCTGATACCAATTGTTAAGAACCAAATATTGAATACAAAAGCACCACAACAGATACACAAGAACAATATGAAAAATATTCTTTATTACCATCAAACCCTTGAGGCAGGGCAACACCATACAATGGATCCTATTATGGAAGGGATCCTCTCCTGTTCACTTACCTCTTCGAGGGGGCATCCTCCTATTGAGATACCGCTCCACAATACAATATTTCTCTTCATGTCTCATTACATTGCTTGAATCCCTTTATATAGTGCTACCATCACCTAAGAACATTCTAGAGAAGGAATCTTCTAGAAGTAGAACCTTCTAAGAAGTCCTCTTACATTTATTATATCTAATTACCCATTTAGTATATCTAACTACCATAGTGGGCCTTATTTAATAATATAGTGGACATAGTCCATCTTACATTGAATGACCTCCACTATTATCACTATGGACCCTCTGGGCCCCCCCACTACCTCTCTAGCTACCTTACATAGCCTTAGACTTGCATGCAGATCATGA
The DNA here is from genome assembly GCA_010110895.2 of Picea sitchensis. NCBI lineage: Eukaryota > Viridiplantae > Streptophyta > Pinopsida > Pinales > Pinaceae > Picea > Picea sitchensis. Next base: position 45,501 of record SNQJ01S0075895.1, read on the forward strand.
CCTTAAAGAAATCACTTTTAACCTACCCCCCCCAACTTAAAACCCTTTTTCACATACAAGCATGGAAATGACCTACTAACCTTTTTACTGATGTTTGGTGTAGATCCTCCGTTGCACTTTGTTCGCTTGCTTGCGCTGCTCCTTCCAAAGACAATCCTGTAATCAAGACAAAACACTACGCATGCATGCTGTTTTTCCACTTGAGGGTTAGAGATTAAGCATAAATCAGATAAATCATATATAACTCATGCATTGGGACGGGAAAAGTACTTCTTTATTATTTTCAAGATGAATCAACTTACAATCAATGTTGAGACCGACCACCGTTCCTTGATCTTGATCCTGGGCTCCTCCTCTTCTTTTTCCTCCAACTGCTTTGTGTTAATTCTCCTTAGGCTTGAGGAAAGGCTAAAGGGTTGGGACAAATGGACTTGGCAATTGGGCAGAGTTTCTTTGCTATATTTTTCCTCCTCCAAATAGTACCCCTACCCCTTGTTTTATAGGCTAGAAGGAGCTAGGGTTTCGGATGAACTCTCGGCCATGCATGGCCGGGAGTTTCAGTTAACTGACCCATATATTTTTGTCCCGTCGGAAACTTTCCTGTTTTTGTGCTTTGTTAGGTAAACGCGGGCTGTAGTAGGCCTACCGGCGTTCCAATGCGTGCAGTAGTAGGACTTCCAGCGTTCCAACGCGTGCAGTAGTGGGTTAGGGGGTGTGTCACTTGTTTTAAGAGGATTTTCAAGAGTTTGTTCAGCATGGCTTTGTCAAGGAAGGGATATGAGTTGGCCTGATGCCAGGTAAGTATGTGTGGTGCAATTTAGGGTTATAACAACCTCTATTTTGCTCACTAAGGTGATGAAAGAGGTGCAACAATGGGGTTGTTGGGTTTGATTTCGAACCACCTTGTGTCACTGCATATCGTTTCACCTGGTTGTGGGCTCGTTCATGTTATTGGTGTCTGTGCAGTTGGTTATGATGGATATTATGCCAAGGGGCTTGCTTTAGGGTTGGTTTCTATTTCATGGCTCTGCTTTTATATCAACATTATTCGGGTTGATTGGGGAAAACCATGAGGGTTATACCCTGCATGTTCTTGGTGTTATTATAGGCCAATAAGAAGCCTCTGCTCCTCTACTTGTAATCTCTCCTACCTGGTAAGATGTTACCCTGTCTTGCAAGCTATTAGTTATGTGGCCTGTGTGTCCACCATGTTGTCTCAAAGGGTTCTCACCTGCTATTGGTGGTTGACTCCAGTCTCCCTGTGTTGGTTCCACATAGTGAACCCTTGATTACTTAGAGCCCACCCTTGATTATTCAAAGCCCATTTTTTATAATCAACCAGTCAGGTATATTGTTGACTATTATGAGTTGGTGGAATAGCGTCGACAATAGTGATTATTGGTTCGTCTCTGTTAATAACATTGACAGTGGTTTTTATTATTGGTAGATAGTCGCTACATTATTTATGATGACAGTTGAATTGATAGCTCGACATGTTTAATTGGTTGGTTTGAGAAACAAAATTGGATACACAATCATTGTCTCTTGTGTTGTAACAATTGGATTGTTAACCTAGAATTATTTTATGGTTGATTAAGTCACATCAATGCTTCTTGCATTATGCGTTGCTCTGTGTGGGTTTCCTACACCATGGTTAATTTGAGATGATGGTTGATGTTACTGTGTGTTTCAATTGACAATTGAGATTATTGCAATTTAAAATTGGGACAGTTGTGACTTGGCTGTCTGCTCTGTATGTTTATGGATATTGTGCATCGTATCAGAGATGGGAACAAGTTTTATAACAATATGGTTTCATTACAATTTAATTGTTAAATTGATTAGAGGAATGAAATCGGGCACGATTTTAAAAGAACTTGTGTTTGTGTTTGATTTGAGGAGATAATCCATGGACAAGTGATTGATGTTTTGATGCTGAACAGAGTGGAAACAAATGTCTGTGCATTCGTTTGAAATTTGTTTTAATGATAATGGAACAAATGAGAGGAAACAAAATTCTAATACAGGTTGTTTTGGAAGGCATATTATTTTGAGTATGATGATGCTGTGTTAAAAATTCAAATGTAAACAACGAGCAAGTTAACACACAGTAATGGTTAAATTACACACAGTGATTGTTTAATTTGTCACAACAATTACTTGTTTAGTGTTGGAACGGTTGCATTAAATACATAATTTTTTTATCGATTACTTAATTGGTTTTATGAATAGTATCCACTCTTTCCCCCTACCATTTTTTAACTTTTCGCTAATTACAATCCCCTCGCCTTCCCATATTCATAACTCACTCCATGTTCCTAAAATTTAATTATGGTGAAGAAGAAATCTGTATTATGATAGTTTAAAGATCACGGGGATGGAGTTTAGTGGTATATTGGTTTACATTACAGTTGATTGTTTTTTGTCTGTGAGCAGTAACCATGATCTTTTCTCCCCTAATTTTGACATTTTTCGCTCAATACAAACCCCTCACATATCCCATAACCTTTTTTCACCCCGTGCTCATGGACAACGATTAAACAATTTGTATGGATTGGATTGCATGAGTCTGATATGTTGTTGAGCCAAGATTTATTTCATATTTTTAAAAGAGTTGTCATGTATGGTTGTTAAAGAAACTATTTTCTGATCAATCATGCATACACGAATGAGATTTTTCAGCCGAGGTAGCCATGGCAGAGGTAAACGAGGAAGAGGTAATTGGAACAAGGGCCCTAGAAGGCCAAGATTCTCCATTCACTTTGGTGTTGACTCGCAAGAGTTAGGCCAACTATTTCAACTTGGGTTTTTTAATTGGATTGGGAAAGGAGTGGTCCAACCTAGGCCTGAAAGGCCTCCCTTCCAATCCCCATAGGTCCCTGGTATCCCCGTTCCCCCTCATGTCTCATTGTAGCCTAAAGTTACCGAAAATGACGGATGGAAAGAGATTTTCCACTCGACAGTCTCCCAACATCGTGGCTGGCCCAATTTGTATTTACCTGCTCCCCCGCCTATCAATCAAATCATCCAAGTTTCCTATATCCACTCACCAGTACATTCTTCCCATGCGAGTAAAAGGTTGAAAACCGTGGCCCACCATGCCCCTGACAAAGGAAAAGCCACTGCTGCCCCTTCCTCACCCTCCAATGGCTCTGATAAATCTGTGTCCTCTCGCATGCATTTGAGGGACAATTCATCTCATGTGATCAACAAGATTAGACGTAAAGGATCAACATAGACTAAGGCAAATTCAGAGAGATCAAAAGGTGACAACATCAACAAAGGAAGGATTGCCTCTCAGAGTGGGAAATATGGATTTTGAGTTTTGTTTTATTTATTGTTGATGACAGTTGACTTCAGAAATTTTGGACAACATGCTATTTTTGGATATATGAGTAATATATTTTGGAAATAATTTCGAATACCATTGAGATAAGTTGTCAAATATGAATGTGATGATGGGAGTCACAAGGAGGGATGTTTTGTTTAATTAACTAGTTGTGTTATGATTGTTAAAAGCTAAAGGGAGTCACAAGGGGTCCCACCTACTAGTTATTATTTATTTAAAAACCCTTATTATGATTTATTACTTTTCCCCCTAAATAAAAAGTTGGTTGAGTTTTTAGTTAACTTAACTAATGAAGCAGTTCAACAACTTCAAGAAATTATAATTTGCTTAAAGGCAAAAGAAAAGGGAGGAACAAGAGGAGAATAGAAGGAGAAGCATACCAAGGTTTGCTCTTGAGTTTTTGTTGAGATAATTCAGTTTTCATTCATTCCTTAATTCATTAGAAGCTTAATTATTTTTTATGATAGTAGGGTCTTATTGTAGACAACAAGATTCAGGGCTGAATTACATCATTCCGACACTTTTTTTCCAGAGGTGCTGATCTATCTTTGATAGTCTATGTAGAATTGTGTTACACATGATTTGGGTCACTCTGGTGATGTCTCAATAGTGATGTATTCAGGCTCCCAACAAGGACCTTTTGCCTGAGAAAAATGACTCCTGTCTTCTTCCAAAAACATATTTTTAAGATGAGTTCCTAGGCTTCCTATGGTCTAGGGTGCGAGAATCCTTCATTCTCGCAGGCCACCCACACTTAGGGTGTGAACTTCTCGTAGTCTACTCCATATATAGGGTGCGAACCTGTTTTTAAGCTTGGAAAGAAGAAGAGGTCACAAAGGTTCTAGAAGGGGATCTTCTAGAAAATGAGTTGACATTCATATGGTTTTCATTCTACTGACTTCTCAGATTCCGTGGGATCATCCTCATCCATGTAACCATCTCTCCTTCTCCTATATATTGAAAGGTTTCTCATGGAAAAGGTTAAGCAAGATTGAATGAAGAATTGGTGAAACAATTGTGTGAAGAAGCCTGCTTGGACAAAATCTTGAAGGCTCTATTTGGTCTATCAAGAGGTATTGTATCTTCTTCATGTAATTACCGAGAAAGTGTGTGTGTTGGAACCAAGGGTCACTAAAAGGAAGCTTGCCACATCAAGGCGATCAGGTTGTATCTTCTACTTTCATTTAATATGATACAACGACATGTCCCTTTCCCATAAAGTCACTCTTACTTTATTGCGTAACTCCTTGATCATGTGCATAGGTTGACATTGAATATACTTTGCCATATTCACTTTGGTTGGTTTGTGTTGTCCTAGACTTGAATTCATGAGAGCATCAAAGCGAAGCAAGAAAAACAAAGATCTAAGGAAGCGATATAAAGGTATGCCACTTATTCCTTCCTATTAGTAGATTCAATGGCTACAACTTAGGGAAAGAGTTATGTCCTGTCCTGTTTTGTTCTAGATCTAGGTGGATCTAGGGAGATCTATTAGTGTCCACACCTACCGATTTGTCTGATAACAAAATTGGTGACCCCGCTGGGGATACAACCCATTTTTGGTGGTTTTTCCTTGGCCATTTTCTCTTAGCTTACCATTTTTCATTCCCATCAATCTCTGAGTCTTGAGGATACCCTTATAGACTCCCTGTATCCAATAGTTCCTTCAAAATTTTTGTCTTTTTTCCAAAATTTGCTTGATTTCAGGCCTTCTCGCACTGCACCCTTCTGTAGCCTACGAGAACCACTAGAGTTCGCATCCTGCAGTTTAGTTCAGTTTGAACTTCTCACACTCTTCTTGTCTCTAGCCTGTGAGAATCCTTGATTCTCGCACTGTACTACACTTCCAGCCTGCAAACCCACTTGCAAAATTTTTGGATTAAGTCTTTTGTGCCCTCAGATGCCCAGATTTGTTTGTGTGTATAGGAAGAACTTTTCTGGCCAGTGATTGAATGATTCTTGACTTCAAATCGCGTGAATGATTAAGCTCCTCTTGATCATGTTTTCTCAATTTTTATCTCTTGACCTTTTCGCAACAAGGGTATAATCTCCGGTTTTGAAATCTGAGTGCTTGTTTGGTTGGGAGCCTTTGATTGGTTTAAAAGTTGATATTAATTGCTCTTTTCAATTGCTTATTACTTGGAAAATTGTTACCCATATGCATTTGAAGAGACTTGTCTTGTCAGTTTGTTATTTTTGTCTTCATTGAAAGATTGGTTTGGGTTCTTGTTGTACATTTCCTTTTCGTTGGTTGCTTGTTTTTCTTAGTTCCACCCCTGTTGTTTGGTTTCTAACAAAAAATTAAAGACATTTTATTTTTTAAGCAACTTTGTGTTCAAAAAATATTGGCATTCAAGTACTGAAAAATAATCAATAGAGAATTTTCATTGTTCATGGTTGTTTGATATTACATTTTCAGAGAAGATCATACATTGTAGTTCACATTGCTCCAGAAAACTCCTCTCTCCCTCCTGTAAATAGGATTCATCGAACAACAAATTTTGTATCATTCATTCCTATTTATGCATTTTTTGGGTCGGAGCCTCACACAACATTGGTTTCATTTCCATCTCCTTTTGAGTAACAACAACCTGTAATAATATTGCACAATTTTAAAATTCAACTAGTAACTTTTTCTAGGACTCTTTTACACCAACATTAGCTAGGCTAGAGCGTTGGAATAGGCAGTGAGACACACTCTCCAAAGAACAAAACATATGATAGCATCTTGTGATAAGGAGTGTGAAATTCCATTTGCAAAATTTTGTCCTGGGAAGCCCTTCTCACACAAGGGTCAAACCTGAGGTTGCATTGAGATTGACAGAGTTACTCACCCTGCTTTTTTGATATCAGTGTAGAGATTTCACATATTACGGGGGTCACTTGAAGGTATACCCACAATGATGAGTGGAAGCCTCTCAGGCTGATTTCGGGCTAGATACCCTGCCCTTGTGTGTGGATCAGACTATCGATTATTCCCTCATGCATTATTGTTGTTGGTGGTAACCTTAGTATCCTATCTTCTTAGGGTCTTACACAAGGTGACTGTGAAGGGGAAAGTCTTCACGGTACTTGGAATCAACGTTGGCCAAACTCACTCGGGCTCCTTGGAGGGTATACCCACGATTATGTGTGGGATCTTGCACCAGGGTGTAAGTCCGTTAAGAAGGTTGTCAACGTAAATTTTCCACCCTAGCCCAGCCCCTTCTTGTCTCGTCATCACGACGTTGGATTTCACCACCAACTAGTGAATTCAAAATTGGAAGGTCTTGTTTGTTTGGTTTTTCTTCCTAGATTTTACTAGCGTATGTTGTTTGTTTACCCAAGTTGGCCATAGAATTTATTTCGTAAGATTATAACTCGATCAAAATTGACCCTCCACGTCGTTCACGTAGAATTCAAGGCCTACCCACAAAAGATCTGGAAGGTTCTCAACCCTTGCCTACCAACCCACTAGAGGGCTCTTGTCAACAGAGTGAAGTCCAAGACATCGCCACTCCATAAGTGGAAAGAACTAAATCTTTAGAACAATTCCAAATTACTAATTCTTGAGAGTACTTCTGACTTCCTACCAACTCTGAGAGACATATTGTTCAAGTGAATTCTTCCGGAGATCTAGTTGTTCAGTCTTCTGGATCACCAACCGGACCTTTCATAGGACCCGAAGGTCAAGATCCTTTTTGGACTACTGGAATTTTTAGACGGGATCTCTTTGGCTCAGGAGCAGGCGTTGATATCATTATCGCACTTGAGCTGCCCGAAATGTCTGATCCAGGCACAATACCTTTTACTACTGCCTATTATTTTCCTGGTACAGACACCCCACCAGCTGACCACATCTTGACTCTCCCTCTACAAATGGTCCATTACACAATGGTCCCAGATACTACAAATCCTCACACCAGGATTACAATGGCTGGCCAAGCCCGCATTGGCACATCGCTTTCACCCAGAAACACCCCACCACTTCCACCCAGATACCGTGCGTTGATTGCTTCTATTCCCGCTCCTACCTAAATCTCATCCGGGACTCTTGGCAGTTCCACTCCTTCTGGGCACCATCTTCCCGGTTTCATCCTGACACTTCCTCCACCCCCTTTTAGAGGACATCTTCCATCCTCTATCGGAGGCACTGATCTTAGTGGCATCATCCTGACACTTCCTCCACCCCCTTTCAGAGGACCCCTTCCACCCTCTATCGGAGGCACTGATCCTAGTGGCACCATTTCGTCGTTCACACCGAATTACCAGATTCCCATTGGTGGAAAATTTCACCAAGGAGGCCAAATTCAACCCCCTTTTGCAAGACAAATCCCAACCGGGATGCAACCCCTGATTGGAGGGAAACCCCCACCAAACCCACCATATGGACAAAACATACCTCCATCCTTGGCCCAGTATTGGAATAATCTTATACAACATAATCCTCACTCGATTGGGGGGAAAAAACCTCAGGCTAGCTTCGTCATACCCCCTAGTATAGGCCAACCCTATCCAGGTATGTCTAATCCTATTTGGGGCTCGAATGCTCCACCCCACGCCCCTGTTCAAGGGCACAACCCTATGAATTACTTGCTTCCACACCAACAACCGAATTTGCCCGGATCTTCACATTATATGAAAACTGCTTATGGTCCCACTGGTTTACTGTTGGCAGCCAATTAAATCTTTCAACTTCCCTATAAGCTACCTACACCTTTGTCTTCTGAACTTCAAATTATCGTTGCATTTTGCAAATAAATGATATTTTCATTCTTTGCGACATTTGAAAATTGGTCTCCATTTAGTTTTCATGACTGTAAGTGTGAAAACTCCTCCATCGTCACTCGAACTGTCATGATCTTTTATTGATATTTTGAATGGCACTTACCTTTGGATTATCATTAAGTGGCTAAGAGATTTTCGAACTGTCCCTATTGCCTATTCTTACTTTAAATGCACAACTTGATTTTTATTTAATTGGTAAGGCATTGAGCATGTGAATTTATGGGTTATACTTATTTTTATGAATTGCATAGGGGTCATAGTTTACTTTGTTTTATATGATGTGATCCTTATTGTTATAGTTCTTGCCTTGTCGATTTTATGCAAACGATCGTCACAATGTTTTAAACCTTTGATTAAAATGTTTGATTATGCAATGGCACGTTGGTTAAACATATGGGTTTGATTTCACATTTGAATATTCATGTTTTCAATGGCGCATTGGTATATCGTTTATCGTTTGATTTTTGGGTCGGTTGAATAATATGATTTGTAATATGTTATGATTGTTTCAACAGAGGGTTAATACACCAGTTGTACTTTGAAATTACTATTTTGCATGGCGGTAAGTGATTCCACCACCCTCACATGTGCACATTAATGCCTTCCCTTTGATCGTTCATAGTGGTTACACCGAATGACCTTGTGTGCTGGTGTTTTCGACCCAACCCTTACCATGTGCTCGCACCATGGCTCTAGTCGTGAGGGCTGAACTGAATGGTAGCCAGGATATGTTGATGTTTGACAGTGCCCGTGATGACCTTGAGGAATTTGGGTGGCTCTCGTTCATACAGAAATTTGATGGTTTTAACCTCGGCGTTGCTAGGAAATTCGCATTGACCTTTGATGGCTGTCGAGCCAAGGTCGGGGATGTTCAATTGCAAATTGACGAGCAATTTCTCAGTTTAGCTACGGGTTTACCTATCACTGGGCAGAGATGGTCCAAAAACTGCAAGGTAGAATAAGTCCCTTAGACTTTGCTCTTTCAGTCACGCAAGGTTAGTTCTTGTGACAAGGGTTTGCCCGTGACCATGCTGAAGCAGCGATGGCATGACTTGCTGATGGTTATCAAGCAGTTCATCACCTGCGAGGGTCGGTATGGGTTTTTTTTCTTACACCACCTTCGTCTGATTATGGTTTTTATGGGTTTTGAGCTTAATATGCCATACTATCTACATAGAAGCCTGTTCAAAATGTCTAAGAAATATAAAAGGAACCAGGCTGATAGTAGCCTCTTTCACTATGGGCTGGTTAAAATGATTGGTGTTTGTCACCTGGGGTTACACCGAGACTGTTGGGATGATTTTATTGCGTGCAATAATTTTGTGGATTCAAATCCGCCATAGGTTGACAAACCTGTAGTGAACGAGGATAAAGCTATACCCCCGATTCCCTACAATATCCTTTTACCTAAACCCTTACCAGACTCACCTATCGACCTACCCCACTCTGTGACCAAGGATGTCGAATCTGTTAAGCCTGTGGAGAGGAAGCCCAAATCCAAACCTACTGCAAACGCCAAAGGCAAAAAGAATGCGTGGCTAATCTCTCGAATGGAGAGGAATAAACCCAAACCCCCTGTCAATCCTGACACGATTTTGTTGAGCGAGGACTCTGATTCAGAGGTTGAATGTTTTTTGGCAAGTGAGTATCCCTATTCGGACGTCTTGTGTGCCAAACCCCCATACGACTTCGTGTCAAACTTACTACCTTGCTTGCAAAATGACCCAGATTACCCTGGCATTAAGCTGCCATGTGAAACCCCCGGTCGTATATCTAAACCCTCTCCTGCTCTGTCGAAGTCTACTGTGCCACCCTGTGATCATTGTGGCTTATGGTTAGAGAGATACTATCTTGATGTGCCTTTGCTACAGTCAAAGATTAAATCTTTGGAGGACCAGGTTACACTGCTTACCTGTCAAAAGGCTGAGTTGTAAGCCACTGATAAAAGACAAAGAACGACAGGCTCCATTTTATTCAAAAATGTGGAATCGGCCACAACTGTGGTGAATTCTGAGCTGGTGTAATTGGTTA
>SNQJ01S0075896.1:1261-15820 GCA_010110895.2 Picea sitchensis
ACAACAAAGAAAAAATGGAAAATGATGAAAGAACTCTTTACAAATCCACTCAATGGGTGAGATGGATTGTCCAATGCAATGGTGCCAATATGATTTTGGAAAGGATGGAGTACTCAAGAAAATAGAGGCAACATAACATTACTTTGAATTCCTTGAAAAAATGAGGTGCATTCATGGCTTTTTAAAGCATTTCTTTGGGTTATTGTTTAACTGCTTTGTAGTGTGAAAAGAGGCCAATTAGGGCATTCCTAGGTCTTTGACCAGCCCACCAGTTGGATCCAGTCCAGATTTGAGGGTCAAATCAGCTTGGGAGCTGAACCATAAGTGGGTGGGAGGCCGACAACTCTCATAAATGCACCATTTAGCAGGTGCACGGCTTTTTGTGATAATAGTTGCGCATCGTGCACCTGTGCATGATTTCTACGTTCCTATTCCACGCATGCGCACGCACGCCCAATGTCTTCATAACGCTCTTCAATTTTTCACTACTTTGCATAGTTTTTTGACCTTTTTTGAATGCTGTGGTATTAATTCAGGTCCATGGATGACTTCATCACTGTTTGATGATGCCGAGTTCTTGTAGCCATGTGCAGATGAAATTTCAGTGATAACATAGAGGATAGAGGCATGGTTCCAGGGGGAGTGTTTGTCACAGAGATGTAGGCATTGTTCCAGGAAGAGCATGAGTGATATGATTTCATTATTCCATCATAGTGTTTCCATCAATGCCAAAGGGGGATATTGTTGATTAATTGGGTTGGTTGTCATTGATGTCAACCCTTGAAGTAATTTCGATAGCGAATTCTAGTTTGTTTGATGTATAATGGTACGAGTTTTGATATATTTGTAGGTAAGACTACTCTAGATGGATAATACATGTCATTCCATTTTTGTTGGTATGTGGAACGTCACATAACTCCTCACGGTTTGAGAGTTATGGCCTTATGAAGTTGAAGGACCCTCATATGATTGGCTTGAAACCCCAAAAGGTCAAAGAAGTCAAAGTTCTTGCAAAGAAGAAATTATTTAAATAACAAAGTGAAGTGACAAATTCAAAGATGATTATTTAAATAATAAAATGAAGTGACAAAGTCAAAGAAGATTATTTAAATAATAAAGTGAAGTGACAAAATCAAAGAGGATTATTTAAATAATAAAGTGGAGTGACAAAGTCAAGGGGGATTATTTAAATAATAAAGTAAATGGAGAACTTTCTAATTATGGAAAGTGGTTATAAGAAGGTTAACCCTAAAATGAGGAAAATGGGTTAAGTGGTCAAGTGGCTATTGGATACATGGAAAAGTTGAAAATTGGGCAAAGTTGGACATAGGTGACTATGTGGACAAAGTGGCCTAGAAGATGTTTCTAAGGAAGCTACTTGGAGAGTATAAATAAGAGGCAAGGATCTCTCATTTTAATCACTCTTGAGCATATTGAATATCTACAAGTGACTGAGGTAACCAAAGTATATCTAAGACGAATTTCAGAGGGAAGGTGAAGTAAAGAAGGCCAAAATTCAAAGCAGGATAAATTCTTTTGATGATGCTTTCTAAGGTATGTTATTTGCAGGTCATCTCACCATTTTCACAATAATTGTTTTTATAGAATGATTTAGACGATGAAATTTGGCAGTCATTGAGGAAACATATCCAAGTAGTTGTGGTATGAATTTCATCTTGTGGTTCATTGTAGTGTTGGAGTTACACTCCATGGAAAATAGGGCTTGTGGCTAGTCTTGAAACTAGTCTAAAACATGTGTTTCCAGTAACAACGCCATAAATTCTTCATAACAGATCCAAATTTAGTAAGACCAATTGTGTTGGTTAGAGTATAGTCTATAGTATTCTTTGTAAAATTTTCAGATCCATACAACAAATATTCCGTGCGGGGCACACTCTCCAAGTTCTCTCTCTAGAATAAGGTAGAATTGAACAAGGTATGCCATTTTTTCTATAACTCCTTTTCTGAGAGGTTCCAAGTAGTGAAACCTAGAGGAATTGCATAAAACACACTGAAGAACATTATGTACTATTTTCATATCTTTATTCATTACATGTACATAGTTATGATTATTTCAAGTTAGGGTTGTTGACTAATCCAAAACTAGTCATGTGCGATTAAAGTAAAGTTTGATGAAAATGCTAGTCTTTTGTTGTTAAAGTTAAGGAAGGTTTTCAAGTTGAGGTACAGGTTGGTGCATGGTTGATGCACTTGTTTATGGTACAGGTTGATTACAGGTTGAGGTACATGTTGATGCATGGTTGATACATGGTTTAGGTTATTGGTACAGGTTGTTTGGTGTAGGTTTATTGGTACATGTTTACAACAGTATATCTCAGAGTGATAGTGTTGTTAGCACCATGATTTTCATAGATAAGGTTATAGGTTTGTCAACAATTTGCAAAGTCATGCATGTTTACACCCATATTTTTTTTAAGTCTGGAATCATCTAACATCTCCAAGGGCCAATTTCAAAAGAAATATTATCATTTATTTGTTCCATTTCCATTTGCAACTGCACATTGCAAAATATGCTACACGATGCGTAGAATACTTCACCGCGCAAAGCATTCTGTCGCATAGTGGATTTCCGTCGCGCAATAGATTTTGTTGTGCAGTGGATGATGTCATGCATAATATTTTGTCGTGCAATGGATTCTGTCATGCAGAGGATGTCGTCATGCAGTGGATTTTCCTGCACATAGGCTACAGGTCGAATTGCGAAAATGACTGGTTTAGTGGTCAGCTTCAAGATCAATTTCTGACCAACTGGAGAGTAATTTTGAAAATCGCCGAGAGGGTTTTGTCTAGGACAAACTAGATAATAAAAACCTCTCTCATATTTGAAAATTGTGTCATGTATTGGGATATTCAAAGGAATATTTGAGCCCTATTTTTCAGGTTTCATGGCTTCCTGTCCGAGACATGTTTTTGCGACACGTATTCCAACAAGCTAGAGATGAATTTAAATAAAACGAGAGAGGTTTTTATTTATAACGAGCTTAAATAAAAAAAAAATCTCATTTTCTAAAAATAGTTTTTTATCAGTGAGATATGATGTCATATTTAACGCCTATTTTCCCAGTTTGTTGCGTATTCCGCTGTGTTTTTGCTGTAGGTTACTATTGCGTAGCAGACTTTCTGTGTAGGGATGACAGAGTGTCCAACAGTGAAAATGATGACTTATAACAACCATAGGGTTGAATTTTTATCATGATCAATGATTGTAAAGAATATCTTGGATACGATTATGATTTGAAAAAAGTCAGGTTTCCTATTTTTAGTAAATCCGTTGAAGTTATTTCTCTCTTTCAAAGAAAACGTATCCATAATTCTAGGAGGGAGTAGTTCGACCCTAGAATCCAAGGGTGACATTAGATTTCTAAATATGGGGATCATTTTCATGTAAACAGGGTTGGTTGGCAAATTTGGTAGACAACAACTATTGTATGTAATCTGAGTTTTGACTGGAATTTAATGCAAAGGTCCTATGATTTGATGAAAAGATTCTAGTTGTTATAGTTGGATGTATTGTGCTCCTTTATTTGCATATGTGATTTCATGTTATCTCTATTTCATATATTTTTTCTTTCTATTTCAGAATGAATTATCGAACCTGTGGATTCGCTATACAATGCGCCTTGTTCGTGCCACTTAGACAAAACATTTTTCTTTCAAGCTAACTCAGAATTCATCCACAATGGTGCTCCTGAGTTACTTCATGTGTTTTCTCCCACCACAAATTACGATTTACACTGAAGGATGTTTCTCATCTAGCCTTATCCTCTTGAATCCAATCACTGATTCATTTGTCCCGTGTCTTCCTTAGATCAACCCCATAGCCCAAGTCTTACTTTTTTGCGCCAATATAACCAGAACCCATTTGATCATAGTTGTTAAATATAGCCATTATTTTCAAAGTCATATCCTACGTGGAGACCGCACCATTGCTGAGAGATCCCTCTCCAGATCCAAAAGGATAGTTTTGGGTCTCAAAGTTGGTTGAAAAAGTTACCTTCGTCATCTGTTTAAATCAGTTGAACAGATTTACAGAGTGCTAACAAGTGTCACAATGGTTCCATCATTCTACTTATATGTCAGGGAGGTTTGACGGGGCAAGGATAAGTGGTTGTATCCACATTCCAGTTGTAGCTGGAGAACATAGGGGGTTGTAGCCTCCTTCTGGTTGTAGCCAAAGAATTGGGGAGTTGGAGCTTCCCTCAGATTGTATCCTGAGAAACTAGGGGGTTGGAGCCTCCTTCCAGTTGTAGCTAGAAAATAAAGGAAGTTGGTTCTTCCAATGAATGTAATTCTTCAAGACATATAAGAAAAAAAATTATGTGTTTTTCTGCCTCTTTGGGTTTCCATGTAAAAACACCGGTGTACTGTGTATGTCTATGATTGTTCATTTGTTCATTTTTTATTTACTTTGCAAATATTGGATGATAATGATACATTTATATAACACTTGCATTATATGGTTAAAAAGGATTAGATTTCTCTATTATTGATTCATCCCCCCTCTCAGTAATCCAACATCAATTGGATTTCACTCCCTAACTCAAAGAGTTATGTTTGTTTATCAGCTTTGGAAATTTGTTCTCACAATCCTATTCCGAATCTCTACACCTAAGCTAATATGGGTTTGAAGAGCCCTATAAAACTTTCTATATAAATTTTAATTAGCACTTGATTTTAGGTTATTGTTACTCAAAGGAGTGGTCGTGAAACTAATGGCGTTTCGACTTGACTCTTTAAACCATGCAAGAGGAAAATGAAATGCAAGAATTTAAACTTCAATAAAAACTAGCTATGGGAAGGAGGAAGAGGTTTTAAGCAAAGAAATAATTTCTTGATAGATTACTATGTGTGCACTGCTAATGACAAAAAGTATGAGCTAATTATCCAGATAAATGGAAGCAAAATGACCCAAATTTTAAAAATAACATCCAAATGTCATAGTTCACTTAGTACACGTAGACAACATTGAAAAGAACAATTTAATAAAGAAAAAAAATGATACAAATCCTTATTTCATAAGAGGAATGCCACATAAGGATTTCAAATTTTTATGTTCTCTGGAAATTCTTAACCTTGCCAAGACATAAGAGGTGTACACAAAATGATCTTAGTACCCAAGAAATTTATGTTCCTACAAAACAAAGATTAAAACATTTCCTTAAGTAGGGAAGGTATAGTGACAACAATTACCATGAGAGCACAACATTAAAGAAAAGGTGAAAGAGAGAGGAGACAAGAGGTGAGAGGATACCATACTAGGGTTGAACTAGTGAAGAAAAGAGAGTTGAGTAGAAACAACTATTATGAGGGAGGGTGAAACTTGGAAATGCTAGCCTACAACTAGTGAGGGAATTAGAGATGGAATTATCATGAGGTGACATGAATTAAGACATGAAGTGATGATGTTAAAAGGAACCATCAAAGGAATTGATGCTGGTGAGGTGATATTATCAATATTTTAGAAAGGAACCATTTAAGGAAATAATATTAATTGTAAGGTGACATTAGTGAGGGATGTGCCATTGATTCTAGAAAGGAACCATTGAAGGCATGAGGTGAATATGTTAGCATGGGTATGGAAAAGGAACATAAGGAAACAATGTTAATTAAGCACCATCGAAGGTAGGCGGAGAGCATTGAGAGGAAGGAAATTTCATGGAAATGAAGGTGACCTTATAGCTATAGGCTACATGATGCAACCGCTAAAGATAACCTCTTAGGTAAGATAGCAAGGAAGTGGTGACTAGTATCAACTAAGGAATTCCATCTTGAATGTATTTATGTGGCCAAGGAGATAACTATACAAAGTTTAAAGCTACCACCCTTTCATATTACTTAATAAAGGTTATTTTTTACAAAGAGGTTTGTTCATGGTCAAGGGTATATAAATAAAAGACATCATCTGGGATGAAATACATATTTCCAAAAATTCCAACGAAGGACTTGAGGATGAAGTAGGTTGTAATAAAATATGAGATGTTGAAGAATCCAAAAGGTAACATAGGTAAGTTAGGATTCTAATTATAAGATTAAAGAGAAGCCATGTCAAATTTCCCAATCACCTTCATTTTCAGTTGTACTGACTCATCCTATCTTACACTCAACCACATTTTTTGGGAAATATTTGAATGAATTCCCAAGTCAACTGGCCATATTTTCTAGGCGTGAATCAATAAAAAGGTAGAAAGTGGTCAAGCCATTGAGTCACTTTTTGACTATAGTTTCTAATTGACCTAGCTAGGATGGGTTAGAGCATATTCTAGTTTTGGCACATGGTTTTAGGTAATATCATACACACTTTTTGAATATCTTGTGAACTTTGGAAACCATAATGTATTGGGCTCAGTTGAGGAGACATTGAAAGACTACTAAGAATTTGAGAAGACTTGTTCCTAGACTCCTATTGTGACCGTTGAGGATCATGATATACATGATTATGTTATTTATGTCTTGGGAATCCTAGTTTGGAATGAAGTATAAAAAACAACCCCTTCATATATAGGAGTGCACCAATAGAAATAAAAGGGAACACTCCTCGACCTCCACACTATGGACAATATACCATCTAAGAAAAACATTGACAAAGAAATGGAAAAGGTGGCTAGAGTCCTCTCAAGAGTAGGAAGTAGATAATATGAGATGGAGTTGTGGATTCATGGTTCTAATGTATGTTCAAAGGATATAGGATCTCAAGAGGATGATTCAATGGAGGATTCAAAAGGAGATGAAATCCATGAGCATGTCCTAAACAATACTACTTCTCCATTCTCACCACTACAAAATTGATTCATTATGGAAAAACTTGAGCAAATCGCACATGAACTTATTCGCTATTAAGTTATTAATGGAGTAGTGGGTAGTATAGGGTTAGGGTAGAATAGGTTTATTGGGGACACCTTAGGATTTTATTTTAGGCATTTGTAATTTTTTTTGTAAAATCATGGGAAATTCTAAGGGACAGTCTCACGTGCAAGTCTCAGTCTCGGTCTTGGATGGCCCTACAAGTCTATCCCAATCACACCTGCGACTAAGTCCCAAGGAAAACCAATAAACCAAGTTAAACGATTTTCTAGCTGTATATTTAAAAGGCACATTGGTTAATTTTTTTTGTAAAATCATGGGAAATTTCGAGGGCACTTTGTATTCAATGGGTTTTTATTAGTAGTCACCTGGATTGAATCAATGAAAAAATGCTAGATATCATTGAAAGAAAGGTTAGGGTAGCTTAAATGACATACCATTCTTTCCCTCCTTTCCCTTGACAATCTCGCGCACAAGTCTCGGTCTTGATCTCAGATGGTGCTTGATTCCATCCTTTCCCTCGACAGTCTTGTCCACAACTCTCAGTATTAGTCTCGGATGGCCCTTGGTCTAGGTCTCGGTCTCCATGGGTTTGGCTGGATAGATAGGGTCCTCTACCTCTATCAATGTCCAATTGAAAGTTGGGGAATTGAGACTATTTTCTATGGTCAAGTGGGGGG
This sequence comes from Picea sitchensis, assembly GCA_010110895.2. NCBI lineage: Eukaryota > Viridiplantae > Streptophyta > Pinopsida > Pinales > Pinaceae > Picea > Picea sitchensis. The sequence goes on from SNQJ01S0075896.1 coordinate 8,764, forward strand.
AATAAATCATGCATATCAACCATATAACATATATTAATTTGACCAAGAAAATTAAAACAAAACGAGGACACGGATATGGGTTGATATATAGAATGGGTGTGTGAGTAATATTTGAGTCTGGAAACCCTTCCATATTGTCAAGGCATGCAAACAATCTATCCATGTCAAATTTCAGTACATACATAAAATTTTTGAAAGAATTTCAACATTGGCTCCATTCACAGGTTACTGTTGCCCATCATGTACTCTATCCCTAGTACAATGTATTTTATCTTTTTCTTTTAAAATATGATTGAGACGTATGACGTCCCCACATATAGTAATGCAAGGGAATGCAATAACATCGATAAAGAAGTACTTGATTAATCACACAAGCTTCAATATTAGTTATTTCTTGTCTTTGTTTTTTTCTCTCATCTAAGTACTCTTTTTCTCCATAAATAATATTAGTAAAAAATCATTATTTAAATATGAAATCTCATCTATTGCCTTCTTCTCACCATGACCAAAATTGTGGGCCTAATTGGCATGATGCTGGTTTTGAACGACACAAATGATGAATATAAAGAGTGGGTTTGTGAGTGATATTTGAGTCTGGAAACCCTCCCATATCATCAAGGAATACAATCAGTCTATCCTTTTCAAATTTCGGTGCATACAGAAACATTTTGAAAAACATTCAACGTTGGCCCCATTCACAGGTCATTGCTTCCCATCATGTACTCTAGCCCTATTACAATGTCTTTTAATAGTTGTTTCCTTTAAAATTTGACTGAGAAAATAAAAACGAAACAAGGACGCGATGGGATGATATATAGAGTGGGTGTGTGAGTAATATTTGACTATGGAAACCCTTCCATATCATCAAGGAATGTGAACATTCTATCCATGTCAAATTTTAGTGCATACAAAACCATTTTGAAAGAATTTCAACGTTGGCCCCATTTACAGGTTATTGTTTCCCATCATGTACTAATATAGCCCTAGTACAATGTCTTTTAGATGTTTCCTTTAAAATAATATCGAGATGCACGTCCACACATCTACTACTACTACAAGGGCATGTAATAACATTGACAAATAAGTATTTGATTAATCACACAAGATTCAAGTTATTTTATGTCTTTGTTTTTTACTCTCATCTAAAAACTCTTTTTCTCCATAAAGAATATAATTAGTGCGAAATAATTATTTAAATACGAAATCTCATCTATCGCCTTCTTCTCGCCACGACCAAAATACTGGGCCTAATTGGCATGATGTTGGTTTTGAACGACCCAAATGATGAATATAAAGAGTGGGTGCATGAGTGATATTTTAGTCTGGAAACCCTCCTATATTATCAAGGAATACGAACAGTCTATCCATGTCAAATTTCGGTGCATACAAAAACATTTTGAAAAAATTTCAATGTTGGTCCCATTCACAGGTCACTTTTTCCCATCATGTACTCTATCCCTAGTACAATGTATTTTAATAATTGTTTCCTTTAAAATTTGACTGAGAAAATTAAAAAAAATGAGGATAAGATGGGTCGATATATAGAGTGGGTGTGTGAGTAATATTTGAGTCTAGAAACCCTTCCATATCGTCAATGCATTCGAACAATCTATCCATGTCAAATTTTAGTGCATACAATTTTTTTTTGAAAGAATTTCAATGTTGGACCCATTCACAGGTTATTTTTTTCCGTCATGTATTGATCTAGCCCTAGTACAATGTCTTTTAGTTGGTTCCTTTAAAATACAACTGAGATGCATGTTCCCACATCTACTAGTATTGCAAGGGTATGTAATAACATTGATAAAGAAGTACTTAATTAATCACACAGGATTCAAGTTACTTTATGTCTTTTTTTTTCTCTCATATAAAAAATATTTTACTCCATAAATAATATAATTAGTACAAAATCATTATTTAAATACAAAATCTCATTTATTGCCTTCTTCTCGCCATGACCAAAATCATGGGCCTAATAGGCATGATGTTGGTTTTGAATAACATAAATGATGAATAGAAAGAGTGGGTGTGTGAGTGATATTTGATTCTAGAAACCCTCCCGTATATTCAAGGCATACAAACAGTCTATCCATGTCAAATTTTGGTGCACACATAAACATTTTGAAAAACTTTCAACGTTGGCCCCATTCACAGGTCACTGTTTCCCATCATGTACTCTATCCCTAGTACGCTGTATTTTAGCAGTTTCCTTTAAAATATGATCAAGACGCATGACGTCCATGCATATAGTATTGCAAGGGAATGCAATAATGTCGATAAATAAGTACTTGATTAATTGCACAAGCTTCAATATTAGTTATTTCTTGTCTGTGTTTTTTTTTCTCATCTAAGTACTCTTTTGCTCCATAAAGAATATTAGTACAAAATAATTATTTAAATACTAAATCTCATGGTTTGATATATAGAGTGGGTTTGTGAGTGATCTTTAAGTATAAAGATTAATGAATGACCTTCTCTTGGTTTCAAGAATAATTTATTCTCTACTAAACAAGGCCAACCATGTGAAGGTGGAAGCTCATATGGACCCTCCCCCCCCCTGACATCACTCTCAATTCCCCAATACCCATTCTATAAAATAGAAAATAAACAAAAGAAACATAGTAATCATGCATAGAAACTACCAAAACAAAAAATGAAATAAAACTTAAAAACATGTAATTAACCCACATAAAAAATTATTTAAAGAGAATAATTCATAGAAATTAAAATATCTAGTTACATACCTCATCCAACGCAACATCTGTATCGTCCTTATTTTGTATCTTCTTCTTGATCATCCAAATCGAAATCTGTATCAACATTCAGTTCATAAGAAATGTTGAAAGGATTGATGATATCATCATCATCATCATCAATGTCATTTTCTAGCATATCTTCATCGATATCATCATCAAGAACTGGAGCATTTTCTCCTATGCCCGATTCATCTTCTTTGTCTTCTTCATCTATTGATCCATATTCTTCCTCCTCTAGCTCTACATCATCTTCTTCTTCAATATCATATTCTTCATCTACAATATACTTTATTGGCCTTCCTCTTGGATCATATCTAACAACAATTGACCGATCCCTCTTACTTATAACCTTTGAGTAAAAGACTTGTTCACATTGACTTGGGAAAACATAGTAGTCATTTAATTAAAAAAAAAACATTTTTTTAATCATCAGAAATTCGTTGGCATGTTGAATAACAGTTCTTTCCTCATCATGTTCATGCACTCATAACCTATACCATTTGACATCAAACACAACTAATTTGAAGGAATTAAAGTCACACTCAATTATATCATTCAAAAACCCATAGTATCTATTTTCATATTCTCGAGGACGTCTGTCACTCCTAGATGAAACATTAGTGACTTGGAATACTGCAGTTATCCCACTATCAGACATTTTCTTGGTTTCATCCAACTGTTTGATGCGGAATTTATGACCATTGCACCACATAGCCTTGTAGTGTTTCAACTGCAATATGCCAGACATGTAAAAGATGCATCGTTGATTAATAATAAACAAATTTATATAACTTGGAAAGTATAATATGAAAAAAACACACCTATAGTCACATTAATATAATATAAAATAAATGAATGAAATGGGTGAATTTTCTTTCCTTTCCATCTTTCAAAAAATATGCTAAATCTATCTTCCTCTGTGTAACATCAAAATATCCATTACAAAGAGCTTCTCTAACCAATTCAGACAGTTATTTCCATGGCAACCTATCGCCATGAAGTTGTTTACATATATGAATCCATACCTTCATCCATTCAATATTGTTTGCAATGTATAAATGTAATACATCCCAATCTTGAGCAACCGATCGATAAAAAAATCACAATTCACCAATATTGAATATTAGTTATAACCATGGTAAATATTAATAAATGATGAAAGAATAAATATTAAATGAGTATGATCATATACACAAAAGACGAAAATTTACATTGTTTACAAATATCCACAATTTAAATATTACCTCTCACTTTATTCATTGTATCTTCCCCAACAACTACTCCCCTTCAAATTTTTTGATGGAGTTCACATCCCAAATGTAATCCACTGCGTGCATAGCTTGCACCGCTAATTTAGAAAAATACTGACTAATATACACCATGGATTAATATACCATATATCCCTCCACCATAGAACCCTTAGGACATGCTCTTTGTCTAACCAAAGNAGGTCCACACATTTCAATCTCCTCAACTTGGTGTATGAGGTAGTGTTCTTGTGCATTGAAAAATGTTGGAGGTAGATACTTCTGCATTTCACACATTAGCCGAGGAATTTCTCTCTTCCAATACTTTATATCATCTTCATGCATTTCTTTCAATGAAAACCATCTACATATCATGACACAAGAAAATAACATGTTTCAACAAAACATAATACATATTACATTACAAGTAAAACATAGGTCATTAAGTACAACAAAAAAATGATTTTATTTTTCATATATATTGCAGCTACTTACCTCATGTATTTTCCAAGATCATATATAACTTGTTTGACGTTGTTGTGAAATTTGTTTGGGAGAGATAGAGGTAGGACATACTGTAACAATAAAAATGAATCGTTTCTTGTTTCAAAACTAGACAAAAAAATAAAAATCTAAAAAAATGTATACGACTAATATATAAGTATCAATACTAAAATTATTAATTACCTTGATGAAGGTATTTCAATCATGTGTTTTTACCCCACCAAATTCACCTTTCTTCGTTAATATATTCTTTATGTTTGAACAAAATCCTGTGGGAAATTTAATTATTTGAATGACCTATTTCACACCATTGCTTTGCTACTCTGTTAGTAACCATGGAAGGTTGTTTTGGTCTCCATCTCTATTTGATCGGATCAATACAATTTGCATTGCATGATTGGCTTCCTGAATGTCATTACAAATTTTGACAATTTTTTCTTTATCGCTCCTGCCATCTATGATTCGCCATAATGTTTTTGTTCATTCTTCTCTATATGCATTGTATCAAAAAAATGAACTATTTTTAGCTCCTCATAGTAATACAACCTCATGAATTGAGTGGTATAACATTTCATTCCTCATGGAAGCCCATTATTACTACCTTCATGACGACAACATTGATGAAGCATAAAAAAAATCAAAACACTATTTATCAGATATGGTAAAATAAATTGAATAATTAAAATAAAATTTCAAAAAATGATTTCATTTATGATACATAAAAAAAATGCATGCCTCGAGGATTAATTATGTCATATGCCAACTTCCATAGGTGAGGTGTCATTCTTTGTGGTTTTAGTTCAGTCTCTTGTTTCCCATTGAAAATATATTTTTCAATAGTATGATACTTATGGTTCTTAGAGATGAAGTGTATATACTCATCAAACACCTCCTTTCCTAAACTTTTTGACTACTGAGATTTCATCTTAGGACCACAAACTGGACATGAAAATTTACCCTTTGTTTGAAGACTTGTAATAGATGGATTAATGTGAATTATTAATATACAAAAGGATTATTTAAAAAAAATGCATGATATCTTCAATTAATTATATACTATTCAATCATGCAATATGGAACGTTACATACCAAAAAAATGTGTTAGTCCTGGGGCATCATGAATTGTACATAAAATTATTCCATGGCATTGAAATCTCTTCTTCCCAATTGGTTTACAGATGTCATACATAGTGATTCCCTCCCATAAATTTAGTAGCTTGTCGATAAGAGGCTCAATATATACATTCATATATGTAACTTGGTACTTACCTAATTGTTTGAAATTACACGAAATTACTACCATGGTATGTATACATACATACATACATAAATAAAAGATATTATGCAGAAAAATAGAAAAATGAAAAATTAACATTCGAAAAATTAATGTAAACAATTACCTGGAACAATCATTGTCAACATTATGTGCTCCCTCTTTATTGAAATACAAGGAGGAATGTTATTGTTGATAACAAAAATAGGCCACACTGAGTAAACAGATCGAAGCTCTCCAAATGGATTAACACCGTCAGTTTCCAATGAAATCCTAACATTACCAGGTTCATTTGTAAATTCTGGCCATTTTGTAGCAATTTTCTTAAATGCATAACCATCTACCGGAATTCGAAGAATTCCATATTCAATTATATTTAATTCATGTTAATCCATAAACTGTGCTATGCTTTGGCACTTGAATCGTCGTTGCATTTGTGGAATTATGGGAATATTCCCGAGAACCTTTCGAGAAACCATTTTTGTTACTTGATTGGTTTAATATCTATTGATACCACATACCAGTTATTTTGTTTTCGATGCATGTTGTCCATAATAAATAATATGATCATCAGGACATGCATCTATACTTTGATACTCCATTCCAATGTATTTCATAATGGAATGTAAATCTTGATATGTGCAAGGTAAAATATTTGACGAGGGTAACAAAAATTCACCTAACAATCTAAAACATAAAAAATAACTAGTTAATGTAAAGAATAGTAATTGTAAATATTGCATTTTTATTTTACACATTAATTAACACTAAAAAAGGGGGGGGAAATTAACCTTTATGTATATGTGATGAAACATATTACATACCTTAGGATCCGTGTCATACAAGTGTTCGACAAATGATTCGTAACCTTTAAGTTCACTAGAAGAAATGTAGTGGAGAGAATATTTTCTCTTGACCCTTTATAAAGTCATTTATTTTCCTTTTCAAGAAGAGGTTCATCATAAATACCATCACTACTATCCCCGTGATCCTCATCTGTATGACTGAATAAGTCTTGGATCATTTTATTTGTCCCATCATCTTGAACTATGTTATTATTGTTATCTACTTCCATGGTATCATTAACTTGATCTTCATTATCTGCTTCATGTTTCTCATCTTGTACAACATCATTTTTTCTACTACTTGATTCTTTCAGTAGAAAGTTAGGGGGGAAATCTAACTTTATAATTACAAACAATCATGAAAAATTAGTGCATTTATAAAACAATATAAAAGTTTGAGAATACAATCAATATTAAAACATATAATGAATA
>SNQJ01S0075896.1:15870-36906 GCA_010110895.2 Picea sitchensis
GGGGTGATATTCATTTGCTCTCTCGTCCATGTGCCCATATTTTCTACAATGCTTTTTAGTTGTTTCTATTAAAAAACTTTCGGGATGTCTAGTACAATTTTTTTTGCAAGGGAAATAACATTTACCATCACCCTGTTCACCCTCTTTAATTTTTTTCCCACCTCTAATGTTTTCTAACATTATTCCCTACTGTTGGCACAGGGGCAGACCCAGGGTTCAATTCTACAACAACGCACCAACAAAAACCTAACTACCGACCCTTTCAGCAACACCTGTGAAGAAGATGAAGTCTCACCCGAGGTAGAGGCAGGGGTGGTTGCAGGACTCAAGTGTCTGCAACCTTAGCTAGGACACAGATCTATGATTGTATTTCTTAATAAATCATTTAGCACCTTTAGTTCTTTAACATGCAATCATTATCTACTTCGCTAATAAAACAAAGCCTCGTAGTATCCACACTAATCTACCGTATACAAGCACTTAGCATAAGTAAATAGGTTAGATCGACCAGATTAAGCACTAAGCGCAACCATATGTATCAGATCTAGCATTCTCACACATCATAAGCACAAAGCAAGTAGATCTATCCAACTACATCAGAGTACTTAGCAAAGAAGAAATAAACACATTAAGGTAAAGCACAAAGTGAGACAACACAGGATTTACATGGTTCACCCCCCTCCTAGGTCTACGCCCACCAAATCTTCTTATTTATTGCCTTCATTCAATCTGTTAGAGCACAGAGCCTCAAAACCATTACTCCTCATAGGATATAATATCTGTGCATCTCGCTAGATCTTTCTTCCTAATGTTACATCACTAAGCCTTTCACAACCTGTCACAACCACTTGCACTCAACTTTGCAAGCCTCTTACAATCCTGCACAAATAATCCAAAAACCCTAGTTTCACTTAGCATACATTCACATTACTTAGGTCTAGCACTTAGCCTTTCATTCATCTCCCCTTCTCTTCCTATCCTAGGCATCTATTTATATACAAAATAGTCCTAAACATGGGTAAAACCATGGGATGACATCCATTTCCAGTTACATATTCCCAAAAACCCAAAAAGAGGCCCAAAAGGGGGCCAAGATCCCATGATCTCCACTTCGACTTGCACTCCTCCTTCAACAGGCTGTCGAAGTCCCAAACTAGGTCAACATGACCAAGAAACTCCCAAAACTTGGTCAAGGGCCAACATGCCCCCAACACTCACCTGTGACTTGTCCCGAGTCACTCTGGTCTAACTAATTCTGCTTCAAACGCCTTGAGCTTGGCTCAAGCTACTTCGACCTACTGCTATTCTACAACCTCTTTCTCGGTAAACTCTTGGATCACCGCGTCGTTCACCGACCCTTCTAGGTGCTATTCTGCTGCACTCACAACCTGTTCTAGCTTTTCTCCTCAACCTTCAACCTCTGTAAATAACTGAAATGCCTTATCTTTTACCGGTTGAAGTCATTGATTTACTTCCATTACCTTACTCTAGATCGTATGGATCTCCTGCTGGGTAGTGCTCTACTCATGAGAGTGCTTCATTCTTTCCACTGGCGACAGGGCATTCAGTCGTGCTTGTATCTTTTCGGCTTGATACTTCACCTCATGGAGCTAGGACTCCAATTTATGTAACTTTGGGTTATTGGTCAGGTTCTCATATGTCTGGGTGTTGTGGTTACTCAACTACTTGCATTCCAGGGAAAGAGCTTTCAGTCTATCAATTGCACTGCGGGCAATTGATTCTCGTTGGTCCCTTATCTCTTCTGGGGTTTTGGGTACAATGCAAAGCTCTAGATATTCTATGTGTTGCTGTAGTTTCTAAATTACTTCTTCCAGCTGTGCCACCTACTATGGAACTTTCTCTTCGTTCTTTACCTTGATGACTATCACAGAGAGAAGTGCTTTGTTGACTGCTTCTTTTATTTGCAGTTGCTCTACAAGCAACTGTTCCTTTCCTTGATGTAGTTGTGCTTTCTCTTCATTCCATTTTGCTTGGAGATTACTTTTTTCTTGTTCTGCAGCACTGTGTTGTTCGACAAGTACTCCCTGTACTTGTTTCAACTCCCGAGTGGCTTGTTGTGCTTCCTCTTGTGCTCTTCAAAGTCAAGCTTCGACTGTGTTAGCAATTCTATGGAATTGAACTGGATCATCTCATAGTTCTAGTGTTCCTGCTAATAGAGGTGCAGTGGAGACTGCACGGCTAGATTGTAGTGCCTATTGCACTCCTTGGAGTTCGATCTCAATTATGTTCTATATCATCTCCTTCTTGGTTTCATGTTTCTCTATTATATCCAGGGAAGTGTCATTCAATGCTGCTATGATGAAGTTGAAGTCATCTGAGGTTAGCGTAGTATATAGCTTGGTTATGGGAGCTTTCAGATTCTTCTGTGAAGAAGGTTTCAGAGATGAACCCTTCCTTTTCTTCAGGGGCTCCACTTCATCTCTTCATTGTTTGCATTATTCTAAATCTTCACCATCACCCTCTTGCTCTGGTGTGATGGAAGCAATCCTCACATATAGGCTATCTATGTCCTGAACTTCTATGATCTTCTATGCCATACTTGGTCTGGGTATATCCTGCTCAGTTTCTGGACTGTCGACATCAAACATATCCGTGGGGTCTGCTAGAAGAATGAGTTTTTCTAACCATTCCTTGGTGATATCTTCTAAGTATTCTTTCATCATCTTGTAGTAATATTGTAGCTATTGCTTATGCTCATCAACATGCATTGTGATATAGATGAAATGGAGGTTCGCGCTAGATTTCATTAAAGGTCTGAACTAGTGTAGAGTGTTTGACGTGATGTGAGGTTTAGCCTGGATGGCTTCCTTCAACTGGTTTTAGTATGTGTGGAACATGGCATTCGACTTCCATTTCTTGTTCATATTAGTTGAGTACCAAAGTGTACTGAACTTTGCAGTAAAAGGTTTAGACGGTTTGATATCCGGGAAGGTCGCACCTTCCAGCATCTCCCATGCAACAAATGTGATTAGGATCAACAACCAAATTTATTGGAACTCATAACCTTGCTCCCGCACTTATCTACAGTCAAGTTCCAATTGGTTTGCAAGGTACTTCACCCAATTCATTTGTAGGCCTTCCACGCACTTCCCTGTGAGGTCGACTACAAAACCGGTGACTTGGGTTGGTCTGTTCTTTTGTACTAACTTCCCTGCGATGAGTTGACAGGTGAGGCATACTACGCCATTATGAATAGAAGCTACCTTGTAGCTTCGCATTCCCTTCTAGACATTTTCATAAGTCTCTTTGATCTTCTGCGCTAAGGCTCGGTCTATGGTCTTTCTAGGGTAAAAATCCTGTGGGTCAGGGCCCTGTATGCTCAACTTTATGATCTTTTGGATCAGTATCAGATCGACCGTGATGTGATGGTTTAACCATAAGTAGCCACCGTGATAGCTCAATAACATTATCTTGACACAAGCATTGACCTCCTGGTGTCTTCCGAAATGTGGGATATTCGTGACGTTCAACAAGGTGGACTACGCAAGGTCCATAGTCCATTGTTGAGGGACGATCTTCAAGTTTTTACCCTTTGTCTTCATCAGGTATTTATATGGAGCAAGCATACTATAGACCTTCCTGTCACCAAGGTTGAAGTCGCTAAACTTCAAAGCTGCAATCTTATCCTGGTCCGTGCGAACTGCATGTATCCCCTTCAGGAGGTACGTAGTGACCAAAGTGTAGTTGAACTCTCGGGGTACACTATCTCTATTTACTGCGCCACTCAGAGGTAGTAGGTAGGTAGGTAATATGCTCAGGATCAACTTAGCATTTGTAAGATCGTCTCTATGCTTAGTTCTCTTTTTGTCGGTTGGCAGGGATGGGTCGACTCGAGCAGTCGACGGGGAGGCTTGCACTCCTTGCATCAATGATGCATGTACACCTGTAGACAGTCCTCTCCCTTACATGGTTCTTTCAGTCATTAAGTTGATCAAAACTTTTGTCCCAGTTGCTTCTTCGATGGTGAGCTCTTTGGACATACGTGCTCGGAATGGATATATTGGGTTCTCAAAGTAACATGGGCACTACAATAGGGTATAAGGAAAAGGCATAGTGATCAGTGGGCAATCTTAATCAAGGTTGCGAGCTCAAATTTTCAATTAGAAAAAGTGTTCTTGTTGCATGGTGGGGCGAGATAAATAGACAACTCTGTAACGGATTGCTTGCAACGGATATGAAGGCTTCATTAAATCCGTTCTTTCCATTATAGCATGGTCCAATGGTCTGATGATGAACCTTTATTTCCTTTCTGTCCATTTGGAGCAGAATTTGAACAGATATATCGGTCCCAACGACTATATTGCTTCGCCATAGTGAAGTGCCATATGTTGTTGTTCTGATATTCTAATGAAGCTCAAATTCTGTAATTTTTCTTTCTGCGAGGTCTCCTCTAGAACCTCCTATAACCTTTCAGTATTAGCCCTTTTCTTTCTTAACTTTCTAGCCTTCTTTCCAGTGGGCTTTGTCTCAGTAATGATTTTCTCATTCTAATTCTTTTCTTCTTTGGTCTTAGTTACTTCACACTGTTGAAATTCTTTCCTAGGGTTCCTGGATAATACTTCTTCTGTGTCTGGTATAGGTAATTAAATCTTCTGAGAATCCTCTAGTGTTCTCTTAGCTTTGACATCTGAGATTCTAGTATTAAATATATGCGGTCCTCTCTCCTATTCCTCCATCAAGTGCTCGATCCTTCTGGTCATAAAGTCTTTTAACTTTTTCTTCTTCTATTCTAAAACTTCTTCTTCTTCCCTTCGTCTAGCTTGATCTCTATCAATCCAAGGTTTTCCTATTAGCATGGTAAATGAGGCACTATCTTAAAAAATTTAATAATCTCAAGTTAAATTGACAGTCTTCTTCTGTCGAAGTTCCATTGACAATCATAGGTATCTGAGCGAGCCTTCCACATAGGTTTACTAGGTTTCCTTTGAATAAACCTATTCCTCCTAGGGAAGGGATCATAGCAGGCCTTCCTATAGCTTCCCAGGTTCTCTCTGGCATAATATTCATCGGTGTTTCCTCATCCAGAATATAGTCAATGCCGAAGTCCCTTATTCTTGCTTCGATGCATTCCTTCTCTTTTAAGATCTCTGATAAGATGACATGTCAGTGGTCATTCAGGGTTTCTTTCATCTATATTAATACTTTATATGATTCTTTCCGGGGTTCTACCTTTTCTTGATATGCCTTATTGTTCTCTTGATTTAGATTCATTTCTTCAAGCTTAGCGATCATTCTAGGGCAATCCAATACTTCATGGTCTACATCTTTACAACAAAGACAACTAGGTCTTCCACCAGGGAATTCCTTAGCAAGATGTCTCGGTCTTCTACAACTATAACAGAGGGTTAATCCTCTCTTCCTTTTAAATGATCCCCAACTTCTTTTGTACTGCGCACTAGGATCATATGAGCTAACCTAAAACAAATTCTTTCTAGGACCCTGCATCCATTTGTTAGTCCAAACATCTTTTCTATGCATAGGTATAACATATCTTTCATGATTCTTATCTGATCTATTCATAACAAATCTTTTTTCATCTATCAGTGCCCTAGTTTTTAAGCTAGTATAAAATCTATCAAACATACCTAGATTCATATTCTAGAAATAAAAATTTCCACGTATATTACTTTTACAGAGCACAAAGCTTTCAGATCTAATAATTTTTAACTATTCTTACCTTTATCAGGTTACAAAGCTTACAAATATTACCTCTCTTCTTCAGATCAGACTTCCTCTCTTGAGATCTGACCTTCCTTTCTATAGTTTGGACTTCTTTTCTTCAGATTTGACCTTCCTCTTGGCACAAATCTTCAAAGGTAAAGTAAAATTTTGCACACTAGGGAAACAGATCTACGCATAGATCTTTCACACTTTTGGATCAAATATTTTCACAAAGTTTCTTCTTCCTTAGTTCCCATCAATCACAATTTTGGTCCTAGCAATGGAACCATTTTTTGGCATAGGGGCAGACCCAGGGTTCAACTCTACAACAACGCACCAACAAAACCCTAACTACCGACCCTTTCAACAACACCTGCGAAGAAGATGAAGTCTCACCCGAGGTAGAGGTAGGGGTGGTTGCAGGACTCAAGTGTATGCAACCTTAGTTGGGACACATATTTGTGATTGTATTTCTTAATAAAGAATTTAGCACCTTCATTTCTTTAACATGCAATCATTATCTACTTTGCTGATCAAATAGAGCCTTGCAATATCCACACTAATCTATCGTATACAAGCACTTAGAATAAGTAAATAGGTTAGATCGACCAGATTAAGCACTAAGCACAACCATATGTATCATACCTAGTATTCTCACACATCAGAAGCACACATCAAGTAGATCTATCTAACTACATCAGAGTACTTAGCAAAGAAGAAATAAACACATTAAGGTAAAGCACAAAGTGAGACAACACAGGATTTATAGGGTTCACCCCCCTCCTAGGGCTACGTCCACCAACTCTTCTTCTTTATTGCCTTCAGTCAATCTGTTAAAACACATTGCCTTCAATCAATCTATTACAACACAGAGCCTCAAAACCCTTACTCCACACAGGACAAAAGATCTTCACAGCTCACTAGATCCTTCTTCCTCACGTTACATCACTAAGCCTTTCATAACCTATCAAAACCACTTGCACTCAGCTCTACAAGCCTCTTACAATCCTGCACAAAGCATCCAAAAACCCTACTTGCACTTAGCATACATTCACATTACTTAGGTCTTGCACTTAACCTTTCATTTGTCTCCCCTTCTCTTCCTATCCTAGGCATCTATTTATATACAAAATAGGCCTAAACATGGGTAAAACCATGGGCCGACATCCCTTTCCCATTACATATTCCCAAAAACCCAAACAGAGGCCCAAAATGGGGCCGAGATCCCGTGATCTCTGCTTCGACTTGTGCTCCTCCTTCGACAGGTTGTCGAAGTCCCAAACTAGGTCAACATGACCAAGAAACTCCCAAAACTTGGTCAAGGGCCAACACCCACATACATATACTAATAATTATCTTATAAAATTGAGTGGTGTATAATAGAATATCCATTATATTTTTCTATTATAACATATGAAAAAAAACTTGTTTTTTTTTTGCCAAGAAGACCTTATGTTGGGCCCTTTGTTTTTGGTTATAAGTTTCACAATGAAGACTATAGTCCCAATTTTGGTCAAACACAAGTTGCGCAAGCCACAAAGGAGATGGATAGTGGAGCAAGCAAAAAAATAGAAAAAGGTTGCAAAGAAGGACAACACAACACCAGCAAGGAAAAAGAAGTTACAATAGAACAAGAACAAGAAAGCATGCGGAGTCTAAAGCCAGAAGATCCCACTCAACCTATATATATATGGGATGCATATGATTGTAAAGGGTTAGATGGCATAGTTGATATAGATGGGTAGATGGTATAGAGGGTGTGGATAGAGTATCATTCTACTCCATGTAGGTTCTGTGATTGTAATTTGTATACATTCTAGGAAAAGGGTAGATAGAGATCTAAGGCATGAGTCCGGAGCTAGAAGCTTGTAAAAAAGTAATGACTTGTATCTATGAAGTTGTATCTGAGAAGATATTTTGATAATATGTATGGAAGGACCTGAATTTTTGAAATATACTGTGTCATTCTATGTTTATGATTATGAATCATCTTTGTACTTTAATTCTTTATGTCTGATAAGATCATTGCACTATAACTGTTTACAAATGCTATCACAACTTGATTGTCTTTATTACCAGTTATGAATGAGTTCAAATATGTTCTTTGGTTAGTATGTCTTGTGCAAGTTTATGGTGAATCTTGAATATTCTGGAAACTTGCTTAAGTATTTTTCTTTCCCTTCCCTAGTATTCTTGTCTTGTTTTCACTTTGAGTGAGACTTCTTCTCTCTAGAGGAGATGAAAATGCCAATGCTCTAGACTACTCTGTGCCTTTTGTTGGTAACCTAAGAAGGACCCTGGTCTGATCTGTTTCACGCCAACAAAATGTTTCTATTGTCGTGACCTATGTTAAAAGGGAACCTGCAGGGAGAATGCTTTCACGGATTCACCAATCCAATATTCACCAATGGTGAGAGAGAAATTGTGACGCCTTCATATGGAAAGAAGCGGAGCTGAGAGGAAAATATGTGAAAGATACATAGGAGGTTGTCTTTTATTCAGAAAGATCAAGTGACTAGTATGAGATATTCTGGGTTAAGTTTTCGGAAGAAATTTTCCACTGGATAGATAGGCTCCAAGACGCTTTGGAATTCCAATAACAAGTCAAGAAGACTTGTGTTTGGGATACAAAAAAGATCGCATCACTTCATCGTCTAGATCTTCTGGTAATGCGAGTGATCAATTTCTGGGTCAATACAACATTAGAAGGATACATTATCGAGTTTGCAGCTGAGAATCATTAATCCTTTTCATGGGAAGAAATGGATTTCAAGAAAGACACAAGGGGAATATTGTTGAGATAAATCCCCCTATGGATTAAGGTTTTATTGATGGAGGAGGGGATGTTGACTATTTCCTTGACTGAGATGGCATCATAAACACCCTCGCTTGGGGTGGGGTGATTTTTGGGTGGAATCATGGCCTAAGAGAGGGGAGAGGATTCTTTAACAAATGGGGGGAGCAACAAGAAATGGACTCAAGGGATGAGATAACCTTGAAAAGATATTCCATAGTTGAGAAGTGGTGGCACGGTAATATAAAGAAATCAGTGAAACAGTCCGATAAGTTGCAGAAAGAATTCAGACTAGGAGAACTCGAGGAAGGACAGATGGAAGAATTGCAAAGGATGAGAAGACATGAAAGATTGGCCAGTCAAATATTAAATGAGAGAGAAGTGCAGAGAGAAAGAAGTCCCCAAGAGGGTGGACAAGAAAAAGAAGGTGTAGAAGCATGGGAAAAGGAATTCGGCATGGATCTTGAAGAAGAGAGATAAGATTCATCCCTAATGTCAGGAAATATTGGGAATGTGGCTGAAGAGAACGCTCCAGAGGATGAGAACTAGACCCCAAAGATCAAAGAAACCTACCTTGAAGCCAGTGGCACCAACCTCGAATCATGCACACCTCAAGTGTCTTCTATACAAGTGGTAAATTATATACTACCTTATTATGCTATTCATGTTCCATTACATTCAGTTAGTCAGTCATAATCAGGAAGCGCAAATACCTCGAGGATATTGGGATCCCATGGAAGATCACAATCAGGACCATTAAGTTTTATCTTGGTAGGAGAAGTAAGATCAACAATGGATGGTAATGCGGGAGGTTTGATCACTCGATACCCATAATTATGGGGTAAGGGAGACAAGGATTTTGAGCAACACTAGTTTTTATGTGAAGAAATTTGGAGGTCTAGAGGGACTCTAGATGCAAATAAATTGGTCAAGTTCTAGACTACCTTGAGAGGTCATGCTCTCAAATGGTACATGAAGGTGTTGGCTATTGATCAAGTTTTGGATATCCTTGGTCAGGTTTGACCATTTTGGGACTTTGACAGGCTGGTCGAAGGCAGAGCGCAAGTTGAAGCGGATATCATGAGATCTTGGCCCCTTTTTAGGTCATTTTTGGGTTTAGGGTTTATGTAACAGGTATGGGGATGTCATCCCATGGGTTTCCCCATGTTTAGGCCCTTTTGTAATGTATAAATAGAAATCTAGGAGAGGTAAGAAGGATTCAGTTGTAAGTTAGAGGCAAAGGGTGCTAAGTGCAAGTGTTGTAAGTAGTCAGATCTATGTGATTGAGCTAACTCTGTGCATATTATGTGTTGAGAACTTGCAGGGCTGAGTGCAAGTGATTGTAAGAAGGATTTGTGCTTGAACCTAGCTCGGGGAAGGAGGATCTAGCGAGGTGTGCACAGATCTCCTGTCCTATGCGGAGTGGGTTCTGAAGCTCTGTGCATGTAATGATATTGATTGAAGATAATAAAGAAAAAGAAGAGCTGGTGGATGTATCCCCACACTGGGGTGAACCACGTATATCTTGTGTTTTGATTTCTTTGTGCTTATGATTCTTATGTGACTGTTATGATTTATGTTGAATGTTGTGATCTATTTGTTATATGTATCTAATATAGTATCTTAGTTCTTAGTAATGTGAATGAATTCCAGATCTGATCTATTTCTATATGCTAAGTTCTTGGATGTGTTAGATCTAGTTGGATACCGTGTTGTTCTATAACTAGGGTTGTGACCCGCAAAGTGAAAGAAGGCAAATTACTGATGAATGTTAACTACTAAGTGCTCTATTAAGTGTTGTAATCACAGATCTATGTCCCAACTAAGGTTGCAAACACTTGAGTCCTACAACCATCCCTGCCCCTACCTCGGGTGAGACTTCATTTACTTCGCAGGTGTTGCTGAAAGGGTCGGTAGTTAGGGTTTTGTTGGTGCGTTGTTGAAGCACTGAACCCTGGGTCTGTCCCTATGCCAACAAATGGTTCTATTTTCGAGACCTAAAACTGTGATTGTTGGGAATTGAAGAAAAGAGAGAAGAAAAGAAAAATCTGTGTGTGTATATATGCTACTTTAGTGCACAGTATTCTACTTGATTGTGAAGCTCTGTGCCAAGAAAGGAATCGGATCTGAAGAAAAGAGGTAATATCAGTGAAATTTTTTGTTTCAAAAGTATGGATCTAGGTATGTTTGATAAATTTTGTCCTAGCTTGAAAACTAGGGCACAGTTAGAAGAAAGAATATTTGATATGAATATATCTGATAGCAATAGTGAAAGATATGTTATTCCTATGCATAGAAAGAATGTTTGGACTAACAAATGGATGCAGGATCCTAGAAAGATTTTTTTGCAGGTTAGTCACTGTGACCCCAGTGCGGAGTACAGGAAAGGTTGGGGATCATTTAAGAGAAAGAGAGGATTAACCCTTTGTTACAGTTGCAGAAGGGAGGGACATCTTGATAAGGAATGCCCTGGTAGAAGACCTAGTTGTCTTTGTTGTAAAGCTATGGACCATGAAGTTTTGGATTTCCCTAGAATGACTACTAAAGTTGAAAATATGAGACAAGAAAACCATGAGGAAATCCAAGAGACTAAGATTATGGCAGAATCCCAGAAAGAATCAGAGATTGTATTATTGCAGATGAAAGAAACCCTGAATGATCATAGAGACATCAATTTATCAGAGATCTTAAAAGAGAAAGAATGCATAGAAACAAGAATAGGAGACTTCAACATAGATTGTGTTCTGGATGAGGAAACAAAGGTCAATATCATGATAAAAAGAACTTGGGAAATTTTGGGAAATCCTACTATGATCCCTTCATTAGGAGGAATATGATTATTTAGAGGAAAGATGATAACCTTATGCAGAAAACTTACTCAGACATCTATGAGTTCCCATGGCACTTAGACAGAGGGAGAATTTGAGGTCGTTAAGTTTATTGAGAACAATGCCCCATTTTCCATTTTGCTAGGAAAGACTTGGATTGAGAAAGATCAGATCCGAAGAAAACAAGAAGAGCAAGCTCTAGAACAAAAAAAGCAAGAGTTAAAGGATTTCATGACTAGGAGAATAACACAATTGATAGAAGAACAAGAAAATAAGTCAAACTTACTAAGGATCAAAGACTTGGATGTCGAAGCTGATAGAACACAGGCAGACTTGAAGACCCTGTCCATACAAGAGAGTAGGACACCTACCCGAGAAAGAGAAGAAATATTACACTCGAACCCTATGAAAGATCATCAACAACATGAAGTTACTATGCCAAGAGAAAATAAGAATCAAAATGGGAAGAGGAACCCAGTAACATAGATTAGAGGAAAGAAGGCTAGAAAGCTCAGCAAGAATAAATCCATGTTAGAAAAATTTCAAGAAGCTCCAAAAAGAACTTCGTAGAAGGAAGGTTTCCAGAAATGGAACTTCGTCAGAATATCAGTACAACATAGATTGACACTTCACCATGATGAAGCAATATGACTGTTGGAGGCATTATGACCATTCGATCAATGCTCCTGAGTGGTTAGGAAAGCAGTTATGGCCTGAAAGTTCACCATTAGACCATTGGGACAAAGCCCTAATGGATGGAATTGCATTGAATAAGGCTTTACGACCCATTTGAAGAAACTGTTACGATGTTGCCTATTTACCTTGTCGAACATTGCACCAAGAACACTTTTGAAAATAGTGATTATTCGATCCCACGGAGAACTGACTACTACCATGTTGTGTTTATTGAGACTTCACCACCTATTCTATTATAGTGAGTGTTTGATCACCGACATGAGATACCTGAGCTGTAGTGTGCATGTCGGATGACATTAGTGCAGTAGAAAAGTCCATCAAAGAAATTCTAATAGACCTTATGGTTGAGAAGGTGATGTCCATAAGAGTTCAAGCCTCATCGACGAGAGGAGTGCAAGCCTCCCTGTCGACTACTCATGGATCTGGACCATCCAGAGCTATGACCAAGAAAAGAACCAAGCATTGTGATGACTTGGTGAATGCAAAGCTAACCCATCCATCCTTCCTGACTACATCCCACCCTTAGATGGTGTGGTGAGTCGTGACAGTGTCCCGAGGGACTTCGATTACACAGTCATCACTGCATACCTCCCAAAGGGAATATGCGTAGTCAGACCGCAGTTGGAGAGGATTACAACCTTGAAGATCGATGACTATAACTTAGGAGATCGAAATATCTATGACATGCTCGCACCTCACAAGTATTTTACCAAGACGAAGGGGAAGAAGCTGAATATCATCCCCCAACCATAGACTATGGACATCATGAGGTCCACTATCCTGAACGTGATGAAAATACCACATTTTGGAAGGCCTTAGGAGGTTAATGCGTGCGTTAAAATCCTATTGTCGTTCTTCCATGGTGGGTATCTATGGCTAGAAAGACATATCACCGTCGATCCGACACTGATCCATAGGGTCACCAGATTAAGCATACAGGGACCAGACCCGCAAGTCTTTTATCCAGGGAAGGTTGTATATCACGCCTTGGCGCAGAAGATTAAAGACACCTATGACGATGTGGAAAAGGGGAAGTGAGGCTACATGGTAGAGTCCATTAATAATGTCACAGTGTGCCTAGCCTGCCAGTTGATTGCTAGTAAGCTAGTCTGGAAGAACAAACCCTCGCAGGTCACAAGGTTTGTCGTTGACCTTGCGGGAAAATGCGTGAAAGGATTAAAAATGAACTGGGCGAGCTACCTATTCAACCAGTTAGAACAAGACTGTTGCGAAGCTCAGGATCAGGGATATGAGTTCCATTTTATATGGCTATTGATCCTCATCACTTTCATTGCTTGGGAGATGTTGGAAGGTGTGACCTTCCCAAAAATTGAGCTATCTGAACCATTAGCCGTGAAGTTCACTACGCTCTGGTACTCGAGCGATATGGGGAAACAACGACAGTACAATGTGGTGTTCCATACCTACTACCTATAGCTGAAGAGGGATATTGAGTCTTTCCCTTGTACGACACCTAACACCCTTCACAGGTTCAAACCATTAGCGAAGTTCCGCACATATAGGCAATTTATTTATATCACTACGCACACAGACAAAATTAAAGAAGAACTCCAGTCATACTACAAGCTCACCGAGGAGGACATGGAAGAAATCACTAAGGAATGGCCTGTAGAGTTCCTTATACCAGTCAACTAGGTTGAACTGTCCAACCCTGAACTAATCGGAAGTCCGGTGGTCACTCGTGAAGAATATGATGCACCCAGCAGTAGAAAAATTAAGAAGAAAGAAGAGGTACAGGAGCTGAACAACACATCAGAAGAGATTGCTTCAGATTCACCTGGAGGAGGAGGTGGTGACAAAGTAGACAAATAAGAGAAAAATGGGGAATAATATAATTAGAAGCAAGGTGAAGTAACACCACCACAGAATCCCCCTGTTGACATAGAGACATCTAGGAAAAGAAAGGTTTCCCCCACGAAACCTTCTTCATGGAAGAAGTCCAAAGCTAGCAAGCCCAAGATGGAGGCTATACTCACAGTGGATGACACCAACCTAATCATCGATGTTGTCTCAGATACTACAAAAGATATTTTACAGCGTAATGAAGCGAAACAAGAAACCATGTATGAAAGAATTGAAGCAGAACTGAGAGGGGTACAACAAGCCCTTCACTCCAGCTGTGCAATGTCCAATGCACCTCTTCCATTAGAAAAGATAGAGTTGGGAGATGAGCCTATCCAACTCTGCAGAATAGATGATGCGACCAAAGATCACCTTTGTCACGTGCAGGAAGAAAAAGAACATGCCACAGTAGCCCTAAAGCAATCATAAGAAGAAGTCATAGAGAAACACTGAGTTGCACAACAGGAAAATGATGACCTCCAAGCGAAGTTCACAGAGGATAGAGCACAGATCCAGTAGGAGAAATAACAGTTGCTCGCAGAGTAAGTTGGATTTAAAGAAGTAGTCAGGATAAAACTTCGCTCTGTGATGAGCTTACAGAAAATGGAGGAAGAATTAGTGGAGAATCAAGTGGTGAAGCTTGCTGAAGCCATTCAACAGCTTCAACAGAGAGTAGAAGAATTGGAGCTACAAACAGTGCCAAGCACTCCATAGGAAGTGTGATACCAGAGAGAAGCAACTGCCCGGAGCGCAGTTGAGAGGATCAAGGAATTAGCCTTGGAATGTAAACAAATTAGCAATCTAAGTGCGCAGAATTATGAGTGCCTTACCGAGGACCCTGAACTGAAGACACTGGAGTCACAGCTCTAGGAGGAAAAGAAGCAAGAAAAAATAGTACAAGCATAGTTGAAACTCCTGTCAGCAGTTGAGAGGATGAAAATATCCCAAGAAAAATGCACGACTCAGCAACAGATCCATGCCATACAAAGAAAATTCATGGAAGTAACTCAGAAGCTCCAGCCAGTCCAGGATGCAGCTTGCCTACTTTTTGAGGAAATTGAAGGAAGAGGAGCAGAAGTAGAACAAGAAGTCACTGCAGTTGAACAATGCTTGGAAGGACCTGTCACCAAGGTAGTAACTTAGGAGTTTTCTGAGCAGGAGGCCCTGGCGAAGCAACAGGTCGAAGAAGCTTGAGGCGTTTGAGGTAGAGTTACCCAGAGAAGAGTGACTCGGGACGAGTCATAGGTGAGTTTTGGGGGCTTGTTGGCCCTTGTCCAAGTTTTGCAGATCCTTGGTTAGGTTTGACCATTTTGGGACTTCGACAGGCTAGTCAAAGGAAGAGCGCAAGTTGAAGAGGAGATCGTTGGATCTCGGCCCTTTTTAGGGAATTTTTGGGTTTAGAGTTTATGTAATGGGTATGGGGATGTTAGCCCATGGGTTTAACCATGTTTAGGCCCTTTTGTAATGTATAAATAAAAATCTAGGCGAGGTAAGAAGGAGTCATTTGTAAGTTAGAGGCAAAGGGTACTAAGTGCAAGTGATGTAAGTAGTCAGATCTATGTGATCGAGCTAGCTCTGTGCCTACTGCGTGTTGAGAACTTGCAGGGATGAGTGCAAGTGATTGTAAGAAGGCTTTGTGCTTGAACCTAGCTCGGGGAAGGAGGATCTGGTGAGGTGTGCGCAGATCTCCTGTCCTATGAAAAGTGGGCTCTGAAGCTCTGTGCATGTAAGGAGATTGACAGAAGATAATAAAGAAGAAGAAGAGTTGGTGGACGTAACTCCACACTGGGGTGAACCACGTATATCCTGTGTTGTGATTTCTTTATTCTTATGATTATTATGTGACTGTTATGATTTATGCTGAGTGTTGTGATCTGTTTGTTAGATGTATCTGATATAGTATCTTAGTTCTTAGTAATGTGAATGGATGCCAGATCTGATCTATTTCTATATGCTAAGTGCTTGGATGTGTTAGATCTAGTTGGATACCGCGTTGTTCTATAACTAGGGTTGTGACTTGTGATGTGAATGAAGGTGAATTAATGATGAATGTTAACTGCTAAGTGATATTTTAAGTGTTGTAATCATAGATCTGTGTCCTAGCTAAGGTTGCAGACACTTGAGTCTTGCAACCATCCCTGCCTCTACCTCGGGTGAGACTTCATCTGCTTCGCAGGTGTTACCGAAAGGGCTGGTAGTTAGGGTTTTGTTGGTGCATTGTTGAAGCATTGAACCTTGGGTCTACCCCTGTTCCAAAAATGTGCCAACAAAATGCCATTGATCTACAAGTACCAAGAGTTCAAGGTCAAACGTTCACACTTGACTAGGTACAGACACAATTCATAGCGAATTTTAAGCTACCTCGTTCAGAACAACAAGCTCTGTCCGAGTTGCGTGAAATTCAACAAAGGGAAGGTAAATCATCCTGGGAATATAACTAGAAATTTAAAGATGTTATAGGAAGGTTAGAACATCCAATTCATGAGGAACATCAAAGAGAATGGTATATCCATGGATTGCTACCTATGACACGAATTCCATTAACACAATAGTGGATAACCATTGTGACAGATGTCTTGGAACAATCAATGAATATTGAAGCCATGGAAGGATATCCAGGGAGCCTAAGGGTGACCAGACCCCCAACAGATGAAAATTTGGTGCAACTACAAGGAAAAATATCAATGCTCACAGAAAAGATTCAATAATTGACAATACCCAGACTAGGATGACCACAAGTCTGGTGTACCGGATGCTACATAGAAGGACATCTAGTGAACGAATGTCCACGGATGAGGGGAATGGGACCTCATCCTAATCCGGTGGGACCCTCAACAGGATCCACGAGAGGAGTTGCAAAAGTATCCACAAATTTACCATTCCATACTCCAACCTCATATCATGCTTTTCCAGGTAATCAAGTAGCATCGTCAGTTGAGTATTGTGATATTCACTGAATCCATGGGAATGGGATAAGACAGTGCCCCATTATTCATAAGTACTCAAAAGTATCGAATACGATGCATTTTGAGTTTTGCGCATCTACCTCACATGCTACAAATTAGTGTAGAGCATTGGAAGCACTTGTGGACATAATGGATCGAACATCATTCAAGATGAATGAAACCCCTCAGAGACCAAGAAGAGGTCGAGGACGTGGAGCTGGAGGAGACTTTAGATGTAGAAGAATCGGGGAAGAGGACCAAGTAGATGCTACAACTGTGATGAGAAAGGTCACATGGCTAGAGATTGTCCTCACCTGAGGCAACCATGGTAATCTCACTGAATAACCAATGGGCATGCAATTGAAGACTTCCCAGAGATAATTGTGAAATGGGAAGATTGGGTAGTCAAAGAGGAACTAATCTTATAAGCTTAGAGATAAAGAGAGTCATTGAAGGGAAACTACCCAACCTTCATATTATTACTCAAGGAGGAGCAAAGACTAGCGTAGATGTTGATAATTTACCTCAGATCCAGAAAGCAACGCCCAAGGAGTACATATATGATCCTCTGAAACATAAGTTATTCTTTAAAAAGGAAATAGAAGTATTCCAAAGTACCCCTGGCCTCGAGATAGAAGAAAAAACCCCTCAGCCTATCGTTTATCCTAAGGATGCAAAAGTCCTTGCTTCACCCCCTACAACCCAAAACCCCATAGTCTTGATGAGATAACTTGAGTAGCCACAAAACATAGTTGACCTTTGGTTTTAGTTATTTTCTGATATTCTTGGGAATGACCAGCTGATAGAAAAGTTGTGCAATACCCTATAACTAGTCCTAAGAATTGAAGAATCTCCAGAAACTAGAATAAGGACTAATCTTCCTAAGAATACTCAGAGAGTGTAGAGAAGGAAAATATGAACTAGAAAAGAGATTAGATTAGCATCCCAGCTAGATGAGTTTGATATTAAGGATGTTATGTTAGATATAGGATCTGATGTTAATATACTACCTAAAAATACTTGGGAATCTTTAGGGAAAACCCAGTTGACATATTCCCAAATCCAGTTAAGAATGGCTAATCAGTATTGTATTTTTCCAATAGGAAGACTTGAGAATGTGGAAATAGATGTTGCGAGAGTAAAGACTATAGTTTATTTTGAGGTGATCGAAATCATGGGGGATAAGGACTCTTATCCTTCACTACTTGGTATTGATTGGGATTATGATAACTATGCAGTGATTGACCTAAAGAGAGACACTATGACATTTGAGCTAGACAGAATAAAAGTAGTTCAACCCTTGAATCCGTATCTAGGCCCTCGATACACGGAAACAACATAAAACAATATGGAAGGAGAAGACTTGGATCAGCTATATGTTGTAACAACAGAAATGAGAGAAGACTACATAAATCCTACTGTTGATGGATCAGTAAGTTGGAGGAGCATACAATCGACGGACGAAGATTAAAAACTGGAATTTGATAGTTGGCTGCAGGGTTCATATGAAATATTTTCAAGAAGATGCGTAACTGTCAGACCAACTACATGGGTTGTAACTGAGGTCAGAGAACACTCGATATATGATGGTACCTTAGAAATTGACATGTTTATGGTCAGCATGGAAGAAAATATAGCGGAGGATCAAAGGATATCAGTTCTGGACTTATCCCTCCAGGACATCCCTGCTATATGGTGGACTACTCACAAATCCTTGATTAAGAACTGGGAAGATTTGAAGCAAGCTATTTGATATAGATTTCAAGATAAGGAGCAACTGGAATCAAAGATACTGATGGATTTCCAAGTTGCACAACTTTTCAATGGATAGTCTGATCCTAAAGAACATATTGAATAATGCATAAGACAGTGGAAAGTTGTAGAAATACCATATCTCTTATGAGTTCAAGTATTTCCCCATTCGATAGGTTTGATTCCTAAATCTTGGTACATGCATGAAGAAACCAGAAGACATACCAATGACTGGAAAACGTTGGCAGATCAATTTTGCAAGGACTTCTCCTTTACAAGTAAGTACCCTGAGCTTAAGATAGTCCTGCAAAGAATTAAAGAATTCCTTTTTACCGATGTTGGTGAACAAAAATTAGACCTAGTGGTGATCAAAATCTCGACCAGGGGGCAAAATTTTGCTCAATTTTTAAAGTGCTCGGAATGTGACGAAATGGTGCCATTCCGTCCGTCTCATCTTCCTGATTCCGGCGGTATATTTACTTTCTCAAACGGAGTCCGTATGGAGAAGATATCGCGATCTGTTCACTGAGCCAAACAGGCAAAATTTTTTATTCTGACTGTACCTGTCCGTACAGTCCGTACAGGACACGTGTCAAGTCCGTACAGTCCATACAGGACACATGGCGGCTCCAGATGATGACATGTGTCAGGCAGATTTGGACTTTTTGGTGTACGGTTTGACCAATCCTGAAGTTACACGTGTCACCACTGGAAGGGTGACACGTGGCACGGGTGACATCAGCGGCTGACATGGCAGGCTGACGTAGCAGGTGACTGGAAAGTACGGTGATGATGTGGCACGGTCGACTGGGAAGTACGGTGAGTTGACGTGTCTGGCACATGGACCAATCGGTGTTTGACACGTGGCATCATTTGGGCGAATAGTAAGGTGCCACGTGGCCCAGTCAAGGGCTGTCACGTGGCACCCGTTTATTGGCTAATGTTCTATTGTTTTGTGGTTCAAAATTTTGATAGTCCATTGGATTGGAACCGTGGACCTCTCCTCCGCGCAAAGTCTTAACAAAGCTAGCCCGACCACTACACCACACGTTATTGCTTATAATATATACGCAATAAAATTTATTTGAATTAAACTTATGCTATGGTTAGTGGGGGGTCGGGTCGGGGCCAAGCCCCGACCCGAGGTCGTTTACATTGTTATGTGACCATGCGTAGAACCCGACGAATGTTATATGCACGTGAGTTTATGAACCAAAGTTTTTTAACCATATATTATATATAATATGCACGTGGTTTATAATGTGGTAACACATATAACCGTGTATTGTAATGCGTGGGGTTTGTTTTATGTGGAGCTCCCAGTCATGGAGTTATGTGCCATGTGCCCGCGTTTTGGAGTGCGTGGGTTGGTTCCATGGTTTTTAATACGACATCAACCACCTTTTCGCCCAGCCCGAGGTTTTATGCCACCATGTGCCCAAGTGCTAGGCGATTAGGGGCTGGAGGCACCCTAATCGTCCTACAGTTTGCACGGTTATTCGGAACCGCTCAGTGCCAGGTTTTAACACGCATTTTGGAGTGTGTTCTTGGTTCATGCACACAGAGGTGCATTTTGTAGAGCCAGTTCCAGCAAAGTGGAAGGAGGAAAATGGAGGAGGCCTAACTTCTTCATCGTTTGGCCGAATTGAGGTGCCGTAAAAGCCCAGCCAGGGGTTTTTGGATGTGCTGGATCCATTGGTGCCGTTTTCAAGGCCATTTGAAGACTTCTTCTGCAAGTTTTTCACCATTGAAGTTTCAGTAAGCTCCAGGGAGCTTGAAGCCATCATTGATCGAGGACATGGTTTGGTGAGCCTATGTTTGTTTTCTGTGAATGGATAATCATTTTTGGCTAATTGATATGCTCTGAACACATTGGGACAGGTTTCAGAGGCTGTTGAGGACTTTTATAGGTGTTTTTTCCAAAGATAAGCTCAGGGAAGCTTATGGCCACATGTAGAAGAGGTCATGCCCGGATGAGCCATGATCCGTTTTCAGAGTTCTATTAGTCATTTTTGGGGTTTTTATGTGTTCTGATCTCAATGGTATAGTTTTTTTTCCATTGGAGTTGAGCAGTAGCTTGTAAAATAACTTTTGACTAATTAATCCCAGAGAACCAAGTCCATTATGGAGGCTCAAGGAGATGTAGCCCGTAGGGGGGTGAACTCCTTTATCATGTTGTGATTGTTGTGAGTTTGATGGTTTATTTGCTGCAAGTTGTGTTGCTGTGTATTTGTTTAAAGTACATATTTAACCATCTAAAAGAACATATCCTCACACATAAGAATCTACAAGAAGATACATAAACTTAACACATAAGTTTATATTGCATATTTTAACACATGAAGCAAGGTCCTGTAGAGTTTATTTTAATGAAGTAGGGGTGCTTGCATAGCATAACAAGTCAGCCTTCTATTTTCAGATCAGGTGGTATCAGAGCATAAGTTTGTTTTGCTCATGTGTTTGCCATTGATAGCTT